>JAUTBQ010001132.1:0-20121 GCA_032361185.1 Lepetodrilus ovalis
ACAATGGTATCATTATCAATTAATACATCATGAAACTCAGAAATATCTTGAAACGATGTATCAAATACTTCTACAAATCCCATTTGACCAAAAGATATTCCCCAGACAGAAAGTAGTAGAGTTGTCCATATTATTTTCATATTGGTAGGTTTTAAAAGGGGTGCACTCCAACCGTTGAAGTGCACCCAAAAATCTATTTATTAATAACTATTTGGCCACCATCAACTTCTTTATCATCAGTCGCTGACAAGTCATCGTCTTTGGGTTAATCGTAATTATCGGTTGTCCAATGCTGGTGTTACTGATAAGATAGAAAAGGAAAAAAATCACTTTATATTGATTTGCAATTGACTAATTATTTGTTAGTCTCATGAATATTGATGGGTTATGACCGACAACTTACTTATAAACGCCACAAGTTAGGACTTTTTTTCGGCATTTTGTAGTTTTAGGAATCGAAATTCATGGTATTCCAGGGCTTGTCGTTAGTTGATGATTTGTGGTACTTCTTTTCTCGATACCAATATTTTTGGCTGCGTCCTGTACGGGATATACAAAGGAATCGTGCCTAAAAAAAGCACAAATCTTGATGATTTGCACTTTCTTAGTGCATTGCGTGGACTCAATCTATTTGGTTAGAATTTACCGTTGGGATTTTTCCAATTGGATTTCTCTTTTATTCAATTCTGTCAATTACCCACAACGGTAGTCCGTCTAAAACCTACTTAAAATCTTAGGGCAAAGTATAAAGATAAGAAATTATTACGAATAGGATATGCTATATTGACAGTCTCCATAGGGCAATTACATTATCAAAAAATTTAGAAAAAATAGATTTAACACAGAGAACGTAATGCTTTAGTTGATTGCACATGCCGTACTTGGGTCGTTTCTCCGAAAGGAAGATTTTGTTTACATTAGCGCAAAAAAAAGATGAAACGTGTTCTCTTTCTGGTCCTTATTCTTGCATTCACTTATTCTGCTTTCGCACAAAATTTGACACAAACCATTCGTGGAACCGTTGTCGAAAAAGAGAGCGGTATCCCACTAATTGGTGTCAATATCATGGCGACGCCAAGCAAATCAACCGAGCCTTTGGGCGCAAGCACAGATGAAAATGGCAACTATCGTATCGATTTTGTGCCTTTGGGGCGGTTAGAAGTACAATTCTCCTATCTTGGGTACGAAACAGTTACTGTGAGCAATGTCATCGTGACATCCGGAAAAGAAGTGATCTTGTCCGTCAATATGGAAGAATCGCTTATCGAGATTGCCACCGTTGAAGTCAAAGCAAGACGCCAAGGTGAGCTAGTAAATGAAATGGCAACTGTGTCGGCACGCCAGTTTTCTGTCGAAGAAACCGACAGATATGCCGGTAGCCGTGGAGATCCGGGGCGTATGGCATCCAATTTTGCCGGCGTACAAGGAGCAGATGATAGCCGGAATGACATTGTTATACGGGGTAATTCTCCGCAAGGCGTACTATGGCGACTCAACGGTATCAATATTCCCAACCCCAACCACTTTGCAATTCCGGGTACTTCCGGTGGGCCGGCTTCTATCCTAAATAATAAGTATTTAGCCAATTCGGATTTCTTTACGGGTGCTTTTCCGGCCGAATACGGCAATAGTATCGCAGGGGCTTTTGATTTGCGGATGCGCAACGGCAATAATGAGAAGTATGAATTTTCGGGACAGCTAGGCTTTTTGGGAACCGAGCTATTTGCAGAAGGGCCAATTTCTAAAAAAAGTAGATCTTCTTTTATCGCCTCTTATCGGTATTCTACGTTGCAATTATTTAGTGGTTTGAATATTAATGTCGGAACGGATGCAACACCGAAATATCAAGATGGAGCCTTCCGGCTAAATTTTCCCATGAAAGGAAATAGCAACGTCGCTATTTGGGGCGTTGGGGGCAAAAGTAGCATCGATATCGTACTCTCAGACCAAGAAAAACCGGATGACGAAACGCTGCTGTATGGCGATAATGATCGTGACCAGTATTTTGCGTCCAAAATGGGCGTTATAGGTGTTTCCTATTCCAAGGCATTTAGTAATTCGATGTTTTTGAAAATCTCTACAGCCATGACCGGGCAGGAAGTGACAGCCACACACCATGTTTTTGATCGCCATGTGGATGCGGATGAGATGTTTGTACTCGATACATTGGTTAATAATCTGAATTACGTCTTTGATATATCCAAGTTAGTGACTAATATCTCATTGAATAAAAAATTCTCGCGCAGGACATCAATGAAATTTGGCCTTTATGCGTCTAATTACCATGTAAAGCTGCTGGATAGTGTGCGGATCTATATACGCAATCCCCTTACGGGAAAATTAGCTTTCTCTGCCTGGAACAAGCGGTGGGATGCAGATGATAGCGCGCTGTTGCTGCAGCCTTTCGTTCAGGTCAAACATAAGTTTGATGAAAAGTGGACAATGGTTGCCGGTCTGACTGCTTTGTATTTTGGTATTAATGATAACAGCTTCTCCCCTTTTGAGCCAAGACTAGGCTTGACGTATCAGCTTTCGCAAAAAGATAAATTTGCCCTGGGCTTAGGTATGCACTCTCAAATTCAAAGCCCATATTTATACTACTATGGCGGCCGATCTATTGATGGAGACCCCGTTGAAGAAAATATCGGCATGGGTCTGACAAAAAGTAAACATGCCGTATTGTCTTACGATAGAGTCTTGTCTGCTAATATGCGAATGAAGGTAGAAACCTACTATCAGCAGCTTTCAGAAATTCCGATCAAAGTGAATTCAAGCTCCTTCTCTATGATTAATGCCGGAGCCGGATTCTCTCGATTGTTTTCTGATACGCTTTTGGTTAATGAAGGAATTGGCCGAAACTATGGCTTAGAATTAACAATTGAAAAATCTTTTTCTAAAGGTTACTATTACTTGTTCACCGGCTCTATTTTTGATTCTAAATATCGGGGCAGTGATGGCGTCTGGCGAAATACCACTTTTAATGGAAAGTATGCAGTGAATGCTTTGGTGGCCAAAGAATTCTTAATACGAAATAATAATTCTTTGAATATTGGGGCCAAGGTTACATATGCCGGTGGTCGTTGGTATGGTTATCCTGATAAGGTGCAATCTGCTGCTAATCAAGAAGTTATATTTGAAGATAGTACATTCAATACGCGCCAATTTAAGGATTATTTTCGGATGGATTTGAAGCTAAATTATAAGTGGAATCGCCCCAAAGTGACTCATGAATTTGCGCTTGATATTGTGAATTTGCTAAGCACTAAAAATATTTTAAAATTGAGCTATGCGCAAGATCATCCTAGTGGAAACCCAATTCAGGAAGAATACCAGTTGGGTTTGCTACCGGTATTTTATTATAAGATTGATTTTTGATGAGGATAGCCACGGCAGGCATGTTTTGCTCTCGAGAATGGCAAAAAAAAATTTGATTTTGGTAGAAACTGAACTTTTGTCCTGTACTTAAAAAAGAATATCTTTATTGGATAGTTGCTAAAAAAAACTACATTTGCCAATTCTAAAGCCAAAATATTGAAAAATATGAAATACCTACTCCCTCTGTTTTTGATGTTGTTTTCTTCACTGACCTTTGCCCAAGGCTTGCAAAAAGGCCGAATGTACGCCTATTGGGGTTGGAACCGGTCGGCCTATACAGATTCAGATATCTCCTTTTCAGGAAAGGATTATGAGTTTACCTTGGATAAGGTGGTGGGAAAAGACCGGCAGTCCAAGTTTGAGCTATCTGTTTATTTTAACCCGACCACCATTACCATTCCTCAGTATAATTTTCGGATGGGTTATTTCTTTAGGGATAACTGGGAGATTTCTTTGGGGATGGATCATATGAAGTATGTGATGAAGGCCGACCAGAAAGTAACCATCAATGGTCATATTGATATTCCCAATGGCTCGTTTAACGGAAGTTACTCCGGGGAAAAGATTGAGTTGACTCCTTCTTTTTTAGCTTTTGAACATACAGACGGCTTGAATTTTTTGAATACAGAATTGCGGCACTGGAATCATCTTTTTACCTATAGCAAACTGAGCGTTTATGTCGGCGAAGGCCTAGGCCTAGGAGTGCTGATACCCCGTACCAATACGACGCTGCTAGGAAAGGAGCGATATGATGAATTTCACTTAGCCGGGTTTGGGTTAGATGCAGTGGCAGCGGTACAAATCATGCTTTTTGATCGTTATTTTGTGCAAACGGAAGGCAAAGGTGGTTTTATCTCCATGCCTAGTATAAGGACAACAAAAGATCCGATGGATAAAGCCAGTCAAAACTTCTTCTTCTCTCAGATTAATATCGTGTTTGGTGCTTATTTTAACCTGCTTAAAGAGCCCGCAAAAAAGTAGCAAACAGCATGGATGGTTAGAATGATGAGAACGTATTGTGCTGCTGTTTAATATTTCATGCGAACTATTTGATACGGCAGTGGTTTGATTTCTAGACAAAAAAAAGATAGCTTTGAAAAAGGATGATACATCAAATTTTCGTCGGTTGCTTAGCGAAGAGATAGAATGGCCGCATGTGTATATGTTCAAGTTTATTATACCATCAAGCGAAGAAAAACAAGCTGAAGTGACAGGAATTTTCCCGCAAGGGGCCAAATTCTCCTTTCGACCATCCCGTACAGGTAAGTATATGAGCATTACGGTCAAGGCGTTGATGCAAAGCCCGGACGAAGTCATTAAGTACTACAAAAAGGCGGCAAACATAGAAGGAATTATGTCCCTGTAAGTTTTTTGTGGGATTGTTTGCATATCTCTAAAAAGAAACATACCTTTGCAATCCATTTTGGGAGATTAGCTCAGTTGGTTCAGAGCACCTCGTTTACACCGAGGGGGTCGGGGGTTCGAATCCCTCATCTCCCACAAAAAAAGCAACTCATCCGAGTTGCTTTTTTTATGCCTGATTGATTTTGTATTTGATTACCAGATTAATGGGTCAGCTCCTTGCCATATAACCCAACGATTGCTTTCTCTCACTTTCATGTCTGTTACTAATGTCTTGTCTCTTTCTGTAGCAGTCATATCAATTTTTATGACGTATCCGGAGAATGTCCCGACTACCAAGAATTTTTTGTCTTTGGTGAAATCCATGCTCATAATTGTTCCTCCCAAGTGGAGGTAAGCTTTGTCATCCGGGTTCTTAGGATTAATGAACCAAATATAACCATTGTTGGCACCAAGTAGATAACCATTCTTATAAGGTAGGATAGAATAGACCCACATATTGTCATTCATTGGGTCAAGTCGGTCATCAAAATCTTGATACCAAGAAGCGTTTGTTTCGATGGGTAGATTCTTTAAATCTAGTCCCACGATACCGCTTTGCTGATAGTGGCAAGAACCGAGTGCAATGTGATCCAATTGATCATGAAAACCAACGGTGTGTGGATATTCAGAACGAGCCTGTATGCGTCCGGTCAATTCAAATTTATCCCCTTTTTGCTCGTAGATTAAGTGTTCGCTACTTTGAAATCCTGTCGCAATCTTCTGATTATCAGGTGATAAGGAAGCGTGGCAATAGTCAAGGCTAATTTCAAAAGGAACATCACTTTCGTATTCTTCATAGAAGTTTTCGATCGCAGAAGGAACCATGTCTTGGGTTGGGAATAGGCACTCACTACCGTTTTCCGAAAGGATAAACACCCCATTAGTCGAAACCAATAGCACGCGCTTGCCATCATTAAATACATCAACATGAAGTACGATTAGACCTTCTTCAACAAAATCAGACACAAGCACATTTTCCGATGCTTTGCCATAGCCTTTTGGATAGGAAAAGCTCTGGATAGGCGCACCATTCCAGTCTTGGAAAACGTGGATTTTATCGTTGGTGACTTTGGCAACATATTCCTTATTGGCAGAAATACCAACGGCCATGATGCCTTCTTGCTCCGTGACTTTATCTGCTTCTAGTAAGTAAACATTGCCATCATCCAAATAAATATTTCCATCTGCTCGTACAATGATGGAGTCATCTTTGAGTACAATCACTTGATTAACACTCCTTGAGATACCTTCATAATAGGGTTGGAAAGGCTCAAAAGCAGGAGGGAATTGCTCACGCAATTCTTTGTGTTTACCGGCTTTGTTGTAGTCAAGAGCAATTTGGTAAACCGCTTCGGCCATGTCTTCGCGTGTTTCATTTGGTTCTTCCAAAGGCTCACCACCGCTATAGATTGCATCCAAAAAAGCGTTGAGTTGTTCTTTAAATTGTTGTCCTTCTTTTATCCACCTTTCAGAGATGCCGGTAGCATCATCTTTCTTGCTAAAAAATCCCATTATCCACGTTTTTTAATTAGTTAATACCCAAATTTAATTGGAATTGATAGACTAATCCCACTGGGTTTATAATTGTTTTGAATGGATTGAAATTCGTGGTATTCCGGTGTAATCTTTGATGCGAAGTAGATAAAAAATCAGCGAAAATTCGTATAATCTGCGTGTTATCAAAAAAAAATCTAAGATCTAGATATCTTTCATTGTAAGGCTGATGCGTTTTCGTTGTTTGTCAACTTCTACGACTCTCACCATTACTTTTTGGCGCAAGCTGACGACATCCATGGGGTCTTTGACAAACTTGTTGGCCAATTGGGAAATGTGTACAAGGCCGTCTTGCTTGACACCAATATCTACAAAGGCACCAAAGGCGGTGATGTTGGTGATGATCCCCGGGACGACTAGACCTTCGCTTAAGTCATCCATGCTACGGACATTGGCAAATTCAAAAACGGTGGCTTCGCCCCTTGGATCTAGTCCCGGTCTTTTGAGCTCTTCGATAATGTCTTTAAGGGTGGGCATCCCTAAGTTGTCGGTGATGTAGTTGGATAGGTTGATTTTGGAAAGTAAAGTCTCGTCGCGGATGAGCTCTTTCAGGTCCACGCCTAGGTCTTTCGCCATTTGCTGGACCAACTTGTATCGCTCTGGGTGCACGGCAGTATTGTCCAACGGGTTGGCTGCTTTTCGGATGCGCAAAAAACCGGCAGCTTGCTCAAAGGCCTTGCCGCCTAGGCGAGGAACATCTTTTAAGTCTGCTCTCGATCTAAAAGCACCGTTATCTGTGCGCCAATCCACAATATTGGCTGCCAAGGTTGGGCCTAGGCCGGAGACGTAGGTCAGTAGGTGTTTGCTGGCGGTGTTTAGATTGACGCCGACAGAGTTGACAGCCGATTCGACGACACGGTCTAAGCTTTCTTTTAGGCGGGTTTGGTTGACATCGTGCTGATACTGCCCCACTCCAATGGATTTAGGGTCGATTTTGACGAGCTCAGCTAGTGGATCCATTAGCCGGCGCCCAATGGAGACGGCACCACGAACAGTCAGGTCATGATCCGGAAATTCTTCTCGAGCAATGGGCGATGCGGAGTAGATGGATGCCCCACTTTCGTTGACGGAGAACACTTCGACCTTGCGGTCAAATTTTATAGATTTGCACAAGTCGATGGTTTCCCTTCCGGCGGTGCCATTGCCTACGGCGATCGCATCTATTTCGTAGTTTTTGACAAGGTATTTTAGCTTGGTGACGGATTCTTGCCATCGGGATTGTGGGGGGTGGGGAAAAATCGTGCTGTTTTGTAGTAGGTTGCCATTTTGACTCAATGCCACAGTCTTACAGCCGCTACGAAATCCGGGGTCAATCCCAAGTACCCGCTTTTTGCCCAAAGGGGATTCTAGCAAGAGCTGAGATAAGTTTTCTGCAAAGACTCGGATGGCTTCATCATCTGCCTTTGTCTTAGAGCTTACGCGAAATTCTGTTTCCAAAGATGGTTTGAGTAGCCGCTTGTAGGCATCTTCAAGTGCTTCTTCAACTTGCTGTGCTGCCGGTGTATTGGCGGTGATGTATTTGCGGTGGAGCCGAGAGACAGCTTCTTCGGCCTCCGGCCCGATATACATGCGCAAATATCCTTCTTGCTCCCCTCGGCGGATAGCCAACAGGCGATGTGAAGGGCAATGTCCTAGAGGCTCTTCAAACTCAAAATAATCCTTGTATTTCTGGGCTTCGTCATCTTCCATCTTGGATTTGACGGCTTTAGAGAGTACCGTCGACGAACGTTCAAAAAGGAGTCGTAGTAGGCTCCGTGTCTCGAGGTCTTCATTGGCCCACTCTGCGATAATATCACGCGCCCCTTGAAGCGCATCGTCGATAGAAGCTACTTTTTCCGAAAGGAATGCCTTGGCAAATTGCTCCACACTCCCGCCTTTTTGTGCAAACAATTGCTCGGCAAGTGGCTCAAGTCCATTTTCCTTGGCTACAGTTGCGCGGGTTTTTCGCTTGCGTTTGTAAGGTAGATATAGGTCTTCCAATTGGGTCATGTCCCAACTGTCATTTATTTGCTTGCGCAAAATGTCGGTTAATTTCCCTTGGTCTTCAATACTCTTTAGAATAGAATCTTTGCGCTTGATAAGCTCTGTGTATTGGTTGGCAATTTGCTGAATATTACCCAACTCTACTTCGTCAAGGGAGCCGGTACGCTCTTTTCGGTATCTGGCGATAAATGGAATGGTCGCTCCGTCATCGAGTAGGTCTAATGTCGCTTTTACACCTTGCGGAGAAAGGCCGGTAGATTGAATAATAAAATCTGCTTGCTGCATAGTGTGTTTTTTATGATGTGCGAAGGTAGGAAAAATATTCGTGCCTTCATGCCTTTTAGTACACGCGTAATACGAGTCATTCCGTACCCATCGCATATGTATTCGTGCATTCGTGGCTTTTAGAATGTCGCCTATACCTTCGAGCCTTTAGTATTCGCGTAAATACGAGTCATTCCGTACCCGTCGCTTATGTATTCGTGCATTCGTGGCTATTAGAATGTTGCTTATGCCATCGCGCCTGTTAGTATTCGAGTAAATACGAGTCATCCCGTTACCCGTCGCTTATGTATTCGTGCACAAAAATTAAGTAAAATATGAACGAATAAAGTCATCAGCCCAGTAGGGAACAAGTGAAGTTCCTTTTGTCCCAAATCCATTAAAGATGCCGATTTGTGGAACATCCTTATTTGCTTCAATCCCTTCCGGAAAATCAAGAATAGGACGCCGATTTTTGACGGTCGGCCGGATGGCTGCTTGGTGGTCGATGATTTCGTATGGTTCGGATAGGATGGCATCAATTTCCGTTTTTAGCCACTCTGCTCCAGTCTCTGTTGGTTGTGTGTTTTCAAACTCCCAATAATTAGTGGCACCGGCCCAAAAAGTGCCATCACCTAATGGCACTAAAGCCACTTTCCTTTTGATAATATTTTTTTGCGGCATGTTTGGAATTCGTATTATTAGCACTTCTCCTTTGGTGACTTGGAAGGGTTGGTCGGCAAAAAGTGGGTTTTTAGTGGCTTCCCATCCTTCGCAAAAAACGATTTTGTCGTAAGACTCATTTTGGTACTTGATAGTATTAATATTAAAAATTAAATCAGAATGAATAAATGATTCTTCCTTTAGCCATCCTTCTTCTAGCCATTTTTTTCGAAAACTAGAAATCATTAGGGAGATGTTGGCACGTGCCGAGTAGTTGATAATTCCTGCGCCAAATTCATTTTTAATATTAAGCGTTGATGTCGCCGTTGCTTTTGCAAAATCTAAATGTTTTTCATAGCCTTCATTTTTGAGTCGAATGCCCCAATTGTTGCTCATGGCCGTGTCCGTAAATAGGCGGATGGCGGGCAAGTCGTACCACAGTTGGATGCCAAGTTCTTCGCTGGCTTCTTGATAGTATTTTTTGGCAGCAGGAAGCAAGTCGTCAATCATCCAACTTTTGACGATTCGACGCCCGGTGACAGGATTGATGACGCCGGCAGCTAAAGACGAAGATATGCCATCATGCCCTCTGTCAATAATGGTTACTTGAAATCCTTTGCGTAGTAATTGGTGGGCCAATACGGAGCCGGCGAGTCCTTGTCCGACAATTAAGATTTTATTTTTGGATGTCATTTTTCTGCTTTAATAATTCGTTGATGGCTTTGGTGGCATTGCGTAAGCGGGTGCGCTTATTACCTTTGAGTAGAATGTAAGGGCGCTTGTGCTTGATTAAGGCATCTTGAAAAGCATCAAACATTTCTAGTCGCCGATCGGGACGGTCTCTAAGATCATCTTCTTCCCAAGGCGTGTCAATGTAGGTGAGCAGATAAAGATCATATTGGTTTTCTTTGGCTGCTTTCTCGAGTTGTGGGTCTACAAATCCCCCATAATAGGCTTCAGAATAGACCATAGTTTCTAGGATATCGGTATCGCAGACGAGTACTTTGTTGGCTTTTTGGGCCAAGTCGTTTTCCAGTGCCATTTGGCCGACGGCTATGGGGAGCAGGTCAGATTCTTCACAAGTTTTGCGCTCATTATTCCACTTGTCTTGGAGATAGTTGCGGGCAAACTCTCTAACCCAGACGGTGTCGTAATGCCGGGCCAACTGTCGAGACAAAGTGGTTTTTCCGGTGGATTCCGGCCCAAATAGAACGACTTTAAGGACGTTTGATGGTGTTTGGAGTAGTAGCTCGTAGATTCTATGCTTCATAGTGCTATGATTTGTCGCACAAATCTACACAAAACTCACCGCAGCACCAAATTCATTTGATGACATAAATCGTCAAATAGGCTTGGTGTTATAACTCAATAGTCACCGGGCAGTGGTCGGAGCCAAAGTATTCGTTGAGAATCTCGGCAGTTTTTATTTTTTCTGCAAGGATTTCACTCACTAGAAAATAATCAATACGCCATCCGGAGTTGTTTTTGCGGGCATTAAACCGATAGCTCCAATAGCTATATTTGACTTCTTCGGGGTGTAGTAACCGAAAAGTGTCGACAAACCCAGCATCAAAAATTGCCTGAAGTCCGTCAATCTCTGCTTGAGTATAACCGGCAGTTTTATTGTAGTTAGATTTGTCATTTTTCAAGTCAATGGATGTGTGAGCGACATTGAGATCCCCGCATACGATGACGGGTTTTATTTTTTCTAGTTTTTGGAGGTAGGCCAAAAAGTCAATGTCCCATTGCTGGCGATACTCTAGTCGCTTGAGTCCGACACCGGAGTTGGGCGTGTAGACCGTGACAACAAAATATGCGTCATACTCGGCACAAATCACTCGGCCTTCTTTGTCGTGTTCTTCGATACCCATGTCATAGGTGACGTGGATGGGCTTGACTTTCGTCAAAATAGCCGTGCTGGAATAGCCTTTTTTGTCAGCAGAGTTGTAGTACTTTTCGTAGCCTTCGACAGATTCGATGGCTTCGGCCACTTGGTCCGGCTGCGCCTTGGTTTCTTGCAGACAAAGGATGTCAGGGTTGATGACTTTGATGTCTTGTAAAAACTCTTTTTTAGTAATGGCTCGAATGCCGTTTACATTCCAGGAAACTATTTTCATTTGACTGTGATTTGTGGAGAGTATAACAAATAGTAGCGTATTTGTTCGCTAGATTTCATCTTCAAATTGGATATACTCTTCAGAATCATCAGGCTGAGTGGGTTGGCTAGGCTTTTTCTTGGGTTGGGTGATGGCTGGTTTTGTTGATCGGGTCGGTGTGATTTCAGGTAAGAAATCTTCATCAGTATCAAACCCAACGGGCGAAATATCGCTAGAGCTATGACTCGCAATGGTCGGCGAAGAAGAACCACCAAACTCCTTGTTGAGTACCCTTCGAATTCTTCTTTTTCTATCTTCTTCGCGGGAAAAAGCTTTCTTGACAGTGCGCTTGTCAGTATGATAGTCAAAGTCTTGTGTCGTGCCACGAATGGTGTAGAATAAGTTGAACCACCCCTTTTTCTTCGCTTTTTGTGGGCTATGACTGGGATTGTGTTTTCTAAATTTATTGGCGATAATTTGTCCGGCATTTACTTTGATGTTATAGCTAATGCTTTGATTAAAGCTATGTTGGCCGGAGACAAGTAGGTTGGCAGCGTTGGAGTTGATAAACATAGTGGGGATGAAGACCTTTTCTTTTTTGATTTCCATCCAATTTTCAATCTCATTGAATTTGATGTGTCTTAGGTCTTGGACTTTGATAAAAGACGCAAAATTGTCCATCATGCCAAAATTGACCAACTCTCCATTTTTGATACGCATTTCTGCTAGGACGGTGAGTTTTTCTGAATCATAAATTCCTTTTTCATTCCAGAAAGAATTAATAATCATTCTGGAGTCTAATTTGCCTTTTAAGGATTTATAGGTTAAGAATTGTTGCCCAAAGTTTTTGGTCTGTTTGAAAAAATCTTTGACATCGACATTTTCAAGAACAAGGAATGTCTTTAGTGTTGGTTTTTTGAGCAGGTAGCCAACACCTTCAATCCCAAATTCGCCACCCATACCATCAGCATCGCCGGTCAGATTGACTTCGGTGCCCCTAAAAGAAACTTTTCCTTCAAAATTTTTCCCTTTAATGTCGCCGTAAGAGAAGGCATCAATATCGGCTTTGATGTCGCCATGAAGGAAGTTCGCGAATGAAAGATCGATGCTTTTTTGTTGAGACTTGGAAGCTTTCTTTTTGTTTTCTTTTGATTCTGGAACCATGACTGCCATGATGCCTTTTAGGTCAAGATCCTTTGCAGAAATATTGAGCAAGAAGTCCAATTGTGCTTTTTGGGAGTTTTTAGCATCCGCAAAAATAACCGGTAGAAAATCTTTGATGTGCCCGGACAAATGGACTTCTTGGCCGATGCCGTCTATTTTAATGTTATGAAGGCGGAGCTTGTTTTGGTCGAAAACAATTTGGCCCTTGTCCACGATAATTTCTTGACCATTAACTAAGAATCCGGCATCATCTACGATAATTTTACCATTGGCTTTGATTTGGTGGACTTTCTTGGGGTTAATCATATGACTGTAATAGCCTTGGATATTGAAATCTTTGACCTTGAGAACGCCTTGTCCGGTCACAGCTTTGTTTTGGTTGCCCACTAGGCCATAAATTAGGGAAACCGGAATGGCTCCTTTGAACCCGGCATCAATGTATGGTTTTTTGAGATTCTTGATTAATAGATCTCCGGAGAAGCTTTCGTGGTCTACGTATCCTTTGATATTTTTGATATGCAGTCGACTGGCTTTGTCAATGGAGACAAAGCTACCCTTAAAGGAGCAGTTGTCAATCGGGTCGGAGAGTCTACCTCCATAGATTTTGCCCTTTTTTAGGCCAAATTTGAACTTGATGTCCGGTTTCTTTTTTGCCGTAAGGCGCCCTTTAATCGTGCCATCAAAGAAGAATTTTCCTTTTGTCTTGACACCTTTTAGCTTGTCTTGTTGTTGTTCCGGCAAGAGTTGGAAAACAGACGATAGTGAACCGTCCTTGCTTTCTAGGCCAAGGTCAAATACAGTTCCTTTGGAGGATGTCTTGATGTCTCCATCCACATCAAACTCGCTGTCAGCCAAAAAAAGAGTACACTTCTTGAAAGTGTATGTGCCTTTGTCTAAGTTGACAGCAATATCTGCGTCATAGGATATGTGGGCACCGGCAAAGTATCGCTCAGTACCCATTTCGACAAATGCCATGTCTATGTCTGCGGTGCTAGTGACTTTAAATTTCGTTGCCGAAAAAAGACCGGAGAAGCTGGCCTCATGGATTGTTCCGCGGCTTTCTTGTTTGCTCTGCTTGTTTTCGTAGATGACCTCAATGTCTGATAAGATTGCTTTTCGAATGGACAGCCCTTTGGACTTGGTATCTTTTTTCTTTTTTCTTTCTTTGAAAATAGTATAGTTGGCTCGCCCTTTTCGGTCATATTGAATAAAGAGAGCACCATCATCAATGAGAATGGACTTGATGTCAATGTTGTCGTTGAATAAGCTAAATAAGCCAATACGGAAAGCAATTTTATTGGTTTCTAAAAGGTTGTTGCCCTTGTTGTCTTTGATTTTGACTCCTTTAAAATTGAGTGACGCATTGGGGAAACCCGAAAATAACTCCAAGCTAAAATCCTTCACTTTCATTTCAGTGGTGAGTTCTTTCTTGACTTCCGTCAAAATACGGTTGCCAATTTCTTTGCTAAAAAAGATGCCGATGAGTGCGGATGCAACTAGCAAACCACCAAAGACAATGGCGACAATACGAAGAATCTTTTTTACTTTTTTTATCACAATGGGTTCGTTTGGTCAATATCCGTCAAA
Source organism: Lepetodrilus ovalis (assembly GCA_032361185.1). Classification (NCBI taxonomy): domain Eukaryota; kingdom Metazoa; phylum Mollusca; class Gastropoda; order Lepetellida; family Lepetodrilidae; genus Lepetodrilus; species Lepetodrilus ovalis. Next base: position 14,088 of record JAUTBQ010001132.1, read on the forward strand.
AAAACACTATCTGTAAAGTGTTGTAATTAAATTAATTGGGGTCATTGATTAAACGCCGCATTTATTTCAATGTTTTAGCGAAAGCAAAAAAAAGGCCGTTTTCACCGAGATGAAAACGACCTGATAATTACTTTTTACGTTGGTATTAGTTGATGACGGTTAGGTCGCCTTGAAAAGAGACTTCTCGACCATCAATATAGCGGACTTTGATGCTGTAAACATAGACTCCACGAATAACACGCTTTCCACGGAAAGTGCCATCCCATCCTTCGCCATAGTCATTCAAGGAAAAATGCTCTTTGGAGAAGACGTGATTGCCCCATCTGTCAAATATTTGCATGGAGACAATCTCGGTGACTCTTTCTGTATTTCCCATGACTGTAAAGAAGTCGTTTTGACCGTCTCCATCGTTTGGTGAGAAGACGTTGGGGATATAGATGTCAGGATCAGCTACGTGTACCGTGGCGTTGACACTAGCAATACATCCCAAAGAGTCTACAATGGTAATTTTGTAAATGGTCGTCTTTAGTGGCTTAACCGTTTGCTTGAAGCAATTGTCAAGACAATACAAGCCGTCTACAGGTGTCCATAAGATAGTGTCAATAGCATCTGTTGGTGTGGTCGTAAAGACTTCAAGGGTCGTGCTGTCACCTAAGGTGATCTCAATGTCAGGGTCAACCAAGATGTCACCTTCTTCTGGGATTGGTAAGGTCACCGTCTCTGTGTATTCACAACCCATCTCATCTTGTATGACGATGTCATAATCTCCGGGCTCCAATCCACCTAGAATTGGCATCGTGCCAAAGTGTAACCCTCCATCAAAGGAGTAGCTAAATGGCCCAGTTGATCCAACAACGTCTTTGATAATAATGGCGCCGGGGCGGCCATCACAGCCAGGTAAAGAAAGCTCTATATTGGCTCCACCTAGAGGTGCTACTTCGTTGACAATGACTTGGTCTTCGGCAGAACAGCCATTGTGTAGATCCGTTACTTTTAGGTGATAAGTACCTATTACGTCTATAATTGGATTGGCCAAATAAGACGATGATACAAAATGCCCATCAAGTGTTGTCCATTCATATTGGACATTAGTTTGGTTGGCTTGGTCGGGGTTGCCAAGCATAACATACGTTGTAGAACAATCTTGTTTTTGAACATCATCGGCGTCAGCCATAGGTGCTGTTGTGTTATCTTGTACAACAACTGATGTCGTAGATGAGCAACCATTGTCCGGGTCGGTAATGGTGGCTGTATAAGTACCAGGCAGACTAACGATTGCTTGGTTCATTGTATAGCCACTTTCTATCTTACCGACAGTTGTTGACCATAGTACAGAATAGTTGCTATTAAAGTTAGCATTGATAGCCACAAGTGTATCCTTACACGTTAATGTGTCAAGGGCACTTAATGTCCCTACAGGAATCTCACTAGTGGCTTCCACCAAAATAGTAGCTTCACTAGTACATCCGGTGGATGCATTGGTGACCGTAACAGTGTATTCTCCTGCTTGGTTGACCATTGGGTTTGCCGTGTTTGTGCCACTAACAATCGTAATAGCCGGAGACCAAACGTATGTGTATGTACCCGGTTCTGCAACCGTTGCTTCAATAGGCACTTGGGTGACATCACAGGATAGCTTTTGGCTAGATGCGGTGGTCACCGTTGGTGGTGCCGTATCTTCTTCTATGTGAGCTTGCCCACTTATCGTACAACCATTATAGGTGTTGGTGACTAAAAGGTTGTAATCACCAGCGGAACAAACTGTTGGAGTCAAACTAGACTGCCCTGTTTGAATACTGCCATTGGCAGTAGACCAAAGGTAAGAGATATTCGAACCGTTGCTTGTTCCATTTGCGTTGATGTCAATACAAGGAGTCGAACAAGTAATTTTTTCACTTACCGGAGCGATAGCGACTGTGGGTGCAATTGTATCATATTCAACAAGAGTAGAAACAACAGCCGAACAGCCAGTATTGGTATTGGTGACTTTAAGTTGATAGTTACCACCTTTGTTTGCTTCAACGACTAGGCCTGTGTTGTCACCGGCTATTGTACCGTTTGATGTTATCCAGCTGTAGGCATAATTGGCGCCTACATCTGATCCGTTGCCACTAAGGAATACTGAAGACTGTATACAGTTGATATAGTCATGTGGCAATACGATACTTGCTGTTGGCGCTAAGGTGTCAATGACCACTGTTACGGTAGATGATGAAGTAACAAGCGATATTTGATCAAGAAGTGTTAGGGTGTAATCCCCTGGTTTGTCGACTGTTACGGTTTGGCCCCCTACACCACTTAGGAAATGCCCATTTGTGGTGCTCCAAGTATAAGCGAAATAGTCACCTTGACTAGATCCACTACCATCAATGATCACGGTGGATGTAATACAGTCAAGGGTGTCAGGTAAAGCAATATTTACTTGTAGGTTGCCCACTTTAATGAATACTTTTGCAGTATCACACAATGAAGGTGAGCCGTTGTCGCATACGATATACTCAAAAGCATCATAGCCGTTGAAATTGGCGTTAGGTGTGTAGGTGAATGTCCCATTGGAGTAAAGGGTGACGGATCCTTGAGTTGGGCCAGACAACACGGCTGTGTTGACGATAAGTCCATCGCCGTCCACATCGTTGTCATTATCTGTTACATTCTCGCCGGTTAGCGGTGTGTTTGTATCAGTAGAATAATGGTCATCAACGGCAATTGGTGGGTCATTGACCGGTGTTACAGTAATATAAACGACTGCAATGTCACATAAAGCCGGAATAGAATCATCACATACTTGATAGGAGAAGCTGTCAGAGCCAAAATAGTCTAAGTCAGGTAAGTAAGTAAACTGTCCATTTGAGTTTAGCGTAAGCGTACCATGTGTGACATTTGATATGGGTGTCGTATTAACTGTTAGGGTGTCTTCGGGATCGACATCATTAAGTCTAACATCACCGACGAGTAATGTCTCTTCTGGTGTTGTGTAATAGTCATCCATAGCAACCGGTGGATCGTTGACCGGAGTTACTGTAATATAAACAACTGCTGTGTCGCACATGATTGGTGCTCCATCATTGCAGACTTCATAATAGAAGCTGTCTAGTCCATAAAAGTTGATGTCTGGTCCGTAGTCAAAACTTCCATCAGGATAGATCGTAAGATCTCCATTAACGGGTGATAATATCGGAGTCGTATTGGTTGTAAGCGAGCCTCCGTCTGGGTCATTGTCATTGTCTAAAACCCATCCAGCCAATGGATGATCTTCAAGCACGGTATAGTAGTCATCTACTGCAACCGGCGGATCATTCACAGGTGTCACTGTAATATAGACTGTTGCAGTGTCGCATAGTTGCGGATTGCCATCATCACAGACTTCGTAAACAAAACTATCCGGGCCATTGTAATCTAGTGCAGGCATATACTCCATGCCTCCATCACCATCCAGTGAAAGTGTTCCATGAGAGACACCTAATTGAGAGACTAAGAGGACACTTGCATTTGTTGGAATGTCATTAGCAGTTACAAGACCTATTAGCTTGGTATCCTCAGGAGTCGTATAATAGTCATCATTTGCATCCATTCCTTCAGTCAGTTGGATAACTGTGCGAACGATGTCACATAAACAATTGGAATTAGATGGAACAATCTCAAAAACTAATCCATTGGCAGGATCACATGTCGTACTTCCGTAAAAATATAATTTTTGCGAAAGCGAATCACCTGCTGCAAGAATGTCAGAGAAATCACCCGTATAAATTGATGTACTCGGATTTCCTGAAGCATCCGCACAGTATATCGTATAGTTATAACCGGCAGTAGCATCAATTCCAATGTTTTTAATATTTAGGTTCAGACCATATTTTGCAAACCCATTGGTTGTCTTATTGTAGGTTGCTACGGTAGTACTTTGTATAATTAGGTCGGGCTTGGCAATAATAATTGATTGCTTTTGATGACCTGTTGGTATTTTTATTGCGCCACATTCGGCGGTACCACATGTCCCTCCAGTAGAGTATATGTAGCTTTCTATGTCAAAAAGTTCTTCTCCACAATAACTATTGCCGGAAATTACATCAAACTGATAGTTAATTGTATCGACATTTCCTACTCCTTGCGGAAAAGCAATAACAAAGTGGTCTTGCCCTCCTGAAGAGTAAGCGTATTCGAAGGTGGCACAATTAGGGCTAGTACAAGCAAAAGTACCGGCGACTAAGGCTAACCCATTAGGAATGGTAATGTCAGCAGAGTCAACGATACCGGTTGTTCCGGCAATAATTGTTGTTTTTACATCGATTGTTTGCTGTATTGAACAGTTCTTAAGTGTATCAGGCATGTAGAATTCACTGAAGGCATAGTACGATGTATTTGCACCTTTTACGAGGATGTCTTTTGTGGTTACATTCACACCGCTACTTGCTGCAAGTTGGTCGCAAGGGCTTTTGCCAAAAGCTTTTACATCAATCGTAGAAAGGTTTAAGAAGGAACAATCAAGGGCCATCTTAATTTCGACAGAAGCAATTCTTTTTTCTTCGTCACTTTCTACATAACTACCAAGCATGCCATTTTGAGCAATAATGGAATGATTGTTTAAGCTAATTTTTAACTTGTTTCCAACAATAGAAAATGGTAAGGACTCCTTGTTGCCGGAGTTCTTAGGATACTCTACAAGGATATCGTCAATACCCATAGAAGAAATATCTCCAGGGATGCTAATCAGTAAATAAGGGTCAAGTAGGTTGGCTACTTGTGCACTATTTACTTCTAAGCCAAGGCTAAATTGGCTACAGTATTGAATAGAGTCAGGCTCGTGAGTGATATAAGTCTGCACCTGAGCAGTTTGTATGGCTAGTTTAATATCAAGTGTTTTTTGATAGCAGTAAGCATCCAAGGACTCATAATCGTCGGGATATTTTTGACAGTCCCATCCGTTAGAGACAGTGATGGTTTGGTCTCCACAATCGGATATTGCACCATATATTCGGATTGTTTTACAACTGGCAGGGCCATTCTTGATTTGCCCTGCTTCGACCCAAGTTGTTCCGTTTTTGGATGTAAAGTTGACTGCTTGAACTTCATTGTCGGCACCATCTAGTAAAAAGGCCTTGGTTACCGTGAAATTAGGATTGTTGTCTACTTGTATCCAGTTGTAGTCAATCGGAACTTTGATTGTATTACATATTTGGACATCGATATGCGGCTCGTTATCGATAACCGTAACAGTAGGGTGTGAAGCGTGCAGCTCAAACATTGGCCTAAAATAGTGGAAAGTAGGATTTCCAGATTTAGAAATAGGCTCTGGATTTACATAGGCATATTTTTTATAAAATACGGTGTAGTTGTATTTTACATCAGGTAAGGCTTCGCAAGTACCAATAAATTTTGGTCTAAATTTAGCCCAGATAGTTCCTGATTGATCTAAAGGAATAAAGCTGGCAGTTGGATAAAGTGTCAAAGAGTCACCACTTAGGGTGTATTTGATTTTGCCATCATTGGTGTTTTGTCCGGGTGTCGCAGGAGTCATGCCATTATAATAAGAAGCATAACCGGTAAACCTTACGCCTTTCGGCAAAATAATTAAAGTAGAATCCCAATCAATAGGGTTTCGAAATTCATTCGGAAATATATCTCCAACATCTGATAGAGACCAAAAAGCATTCACTTGGTCAGGAGTTTCGACATCATAGGTATTGATTGGTGAATAATCAGACGTCTGTCGAACTATCTGAACATATCTCATCTGCTGTGTGAGAAAACCACAACCTTTGGGTGTGCCCGCAAGATCTTTAGCGTTGAATTTTGCTGTAAATGTCTTCAATTTAAAGTATTTCTTTGGTGTAAAGTTTTTATTTACTACAAAGTTAAGTTTTAAAGACACGGTGTCGTTTTCGTCACCTTCTCCATAGTTGTATGTGTTAGATACAAGGTTGGTATAGGATGACAAGTCAAACGAAATGCGATAGTAATTAGTAGATATTGTTGTAACTGTAGGAGTAGTTGCAATTGTTCCTGTTACAGTTCCAGATGATAAGTCTTCAATTTCAAT
>JAUTBQ010001132.1:20221-50235 GCA_032361185.1 Lepetodrilus ovalis
GTAGATATTGTTGTAACTGTAGGAGTAGTTGCAATTGTTCCTGTTACAGTTCCAGATGATAAGTCTTCAATTTCAATTGTTCCGTCAATAAATTGCAGCAAGTCTGCAACGCCGCCGCCGTTTTCAACTTTAAAATCAACATCGAAGAATAGGTTGTTAACCATACTGTCTTGAATTGCCGCTTTGGCTTCAATTTGCATGGTGTCCTTCGGCATGTAATCATTAATAGCATAATTGTCGCCTAGGATTACTTTTGTTGACTTTGTGGGGTCAGTCCAACCTGCAACGGTACGGTTTGCTTTGAAATCAATAATCGCAGGACCTTTGCATAAAGTGGGGCATAGGCTCTGAATTTTTACGCTGCCACAATGTATGTCTTCATCCCAGCAGGAACAGTGATAGTGGGTCTTGTAGTCAATAGAAAAGTTCTCTCCTCCTGTGTAGCCAGCACAATCGAAAACTAATGGGAATTTATACTCTTTGTATTGGTAGCCACTTTGGGTGTACGTAATTGTATTTCCGTTTTGTGTAAAAGCTGCCGGAGCAGATGCTTGGAGGCTGACACCATTGGGGACATTTATTTCTATGGTCCAGACAACACTGGAGCCAGAGAATATATCTTCACCGTTGCACCTTGGGTATCCTAATGTTGGTGCAAAGTCTGCTCTAAATAGATATGGATTAATTTTAAAATAGAAGCCTTTACCATCATCTACAAAGCTTGGGCTATCAGTGGTTGTTTGGATATGATAATCTCTGATAATGTTAGCATACTCAAAATCGATCCTTTCTGTATACCGATAATTGTCACATTGGTCTTTGAAAAATTCATCAATGTATAGGTGTTCCCATGCACCGTAATCAAAGCGCTTTTCTCCACAACCAGTTTTTAAATCAAGTTCATAGTCAAAGCTGATATCAAAGTAAGCTCCTGGAGCTAAGTCGTCATAGTATCCATCCCCATCAATATCTTCAAGCCCTCCCGGACCATCTGGGTCGGATGTGAAGTAGTCAGAAGGAATGCGAATGGAGTTTCCGGATCCAAGAGCTGGGTATAGCGTGCTAGCCCAATTAGATGTAGCAACGGGTATTCCGTTTATTTTAATATTGTTTATTTTTCGAAGTCCACGATAGTCAAAATCCCAAAACGGATTCTTATCATAATCAGATAAAGGGGATGAGTTGTGACCGAGTCCAATATTGGTGTTTATATCCTTGGCCATAGCACCGGGATGGGTGGCGTTATTCTTTACGCGTACTGTGAAATTTTGGTTGCCGCAGATATCCATATAGTTATCACCAGCTATTTTTTTTATCGTAATCTGTGGCGCAGAACCTTGAAAATTGAGAACACCTAGCTCAGGCGTAGATGCTTGACACAGCTCGTCAAGAGAACACCCCCAAAAGCCTTGGTGGGTTAACTCAACGTGGGTGCAACCCTGCACTTGGAAGGTTTCTACAAATTGTACGGTTTCTCCGTTGTCAAAAAATTGATTGCCATCTCCTACTATACCAGCATATGGAGCTTTGTCTAGATATACATAATAGAACAAATCTGATCCAGAAGTACTATCCGGAGTCAGTGTGGTGCCATTATAGCTTAGGCTATAGTTGCCAATCTCACTATCCAGGTGAACCTTATGTACATACCACTTTAGTCGGCCTTCTCCACCTTGTACCATCGTGACATTCCTTGATATTGTCTGTCCGACGATAACATCTGCATCTGCTATAGATTGAAGAGCTAGGGTTGGAATGAGTACTTGGTAATTGGAAACTTTGGGGTCATTGTTTTCAAAAGCCAATCCTACACCGTCATGCTCAAGCTGTACAATTTGTATGTCCTTAAAAAGGTCTCCGTTATTGAGTCCATTAATAGCAGAGCAACTAATGTAACGGGAGAATTTGAACGAAATAGCATCTCCTAACTTTGCATCACCACCATTGTTGATGTGAATTTGGAATATCGGAGAAGCTGCAGAGTAAGAAGGTGATGCTCCTAAATAAAGACCATTAGGGCTATTTAGCATTTTAAAGCTATTGTCAACATAGGTGACTCCCTCTGGTAAGTTAAACTGAATTGCGATAGAACTTAGCTTAGTCGCTTTGAATAGAATTTCGACTTCCACTGAAGATGTATCACAAGGTCTAGCATCTTCAGGATAGACAACTAGCTGGATGTAGTTATTATCCACCTGGGCATATATAGTCTGTATAGATGCCATTGAAAATAGAAGTAAAAGTAGAAAGGTAAGTCCTCTTTTCATAATTTTGGATTGAATGAGTGAGGAGCTGTTTAAGTTTAACAATAAATGTGCCATTTGTAAATATTGTGTTATTATTTCTATAAAAATAAGGACATATTAGTATGGCTAATATGTCCTTATTGTGGTTATCTAACTATCTCAAAGCTGCCAGTAAACTTGCCGCCATCTCCAGTATCGAAGATGTAAAAGTAAGTACCGGTAGGGAGGTAAGTATTATTGTCATCCCAATACCCGTCCCAGTCGTTGTTATATCTTTCTTTTTCGTAAACTAGATTTCCCCAACGATTAAAAACCAATAGCTTATTATCAGGATAATCTGTAATCCCTTTGATGAAAAGGTTCTCATTGATGCCATCACCATTTGGCGAAAAGCCACCAACCACTTCAAGGTTGTTGCAGGCGATGTAGATAGTTGCCGTAGCAGTATCACATCCGCCAGCTGTACATATCTTGTAGGTTAGTTCTACTGTCTCGTCACAGATATTCGGCTCAGGGACGTAGTTGAGAAAACCAAAAGTATCCGCTTGGACAGTGCCCAGTACCGGATAGTCAATAATTGATATGTCCGTTAGACCTAGTCCAAAAAGTGAATCATTGGCCACAACTAGTAGCTGTGTTGGTGTGCCTTGTAAAACAGTATCAGTGTCGTTCACGGCAATAGGAGCTATTGTTATATTTTCTTTAATTATAATTTTCACGAAAGTGGTGTCACAATATAAATCATCGCAAACAACTACACAAAAACTATCTTGTCCGGAAAAATTTTGGTTGGGATAATAAGTAAAACATGCTTCCGCAAAGTCTGTAGCTTCGCCATTTAGCGGAGTAGAGCATACGTGCGCATTGTCAAAAACCCCAGGTAGCTCCATGGTGTCCAAACAAATCTGAACGGATTGATTGGTATAGGTCTCCTTGGTGATTGTGTCATTAGTTATTGTAATCACAGGAGTAGGAGGAATTAACCCCATGTCCACATAGTTTGCGGTCTGTCCGGCAATGATTTGGATGCTGTCGCTAATACCTGTGTTGCTGACATCACTATCTATACCGTCATCATTTCCAATGTTTTGAGAGGCAATAATATATCCTGCCGGGATTGATTGAAGTTTGAAAGCAATGACGTATTTGTCTGGGGCTATATTTGCAAAAGTGTATTTGCCCTCGCTATTAGTGGCAGTTGTCATTGTTGTATCCCCGTTGGAAGCAATCAGAAATACAGGAAAATTTTCAAGACCAGGTTCTCCGGCATTGTAAAGATTGTTTTGATTGTTGTCTATCCAGACCTTGCCGTTTGCAGCTCCATAAATCGGTGGGGCATATAGTCCTAAATCAACATTGGTAATATCACTGACCAAATTAATGGTATCTGTTTTGCCACTTTCATAGGCATCGGAGTCTACGGCGTCATCGCCGGCATCTTTGGTTACAATGGTGTAACTAGATGCATAGGATGCCGTGTCAAATTTTATAAAATATTGAGGCAATGTTAAGCCACTAAAAGAATAGTTGCCATCAGCATCGGTTGTGTCAGTACTTAGGATGTTGTTGGCAGTATCTAGTAAGTTGACAAAAACATTGGTGATTCCAATTTCCGTCGCTTCTCTCAGACCATTGTTGTCTCCGTCATACCACACTTTTCCCGAAAGGGTATAAATCGGTATAGTATACCTAAGGCCAATATCAATATTATTAATATCTCCTGAAAGTTGAATTGTGTCTGAAATTCCGATATTGTTGGCGTCGGAGTCGATATTGTCATCTGCGCCATTATTTTGTAGGACTGGGTTAAAGTTAGTCGGAAACGATGCTGGACTGAAAGTGACAATATATTTGCCATATTCAGCAGGTGAAAAACTATACAAACCACTGTTGTCGGTGGTGTCGATATGAATGGTGTTTCCGAAACTGTCAACTAGTGATACGATAATATTTTCTAGAGGAGTGTCTCCTGCATCATTGATGTTATTACTATTTAAATCATTCCAGGCATGTCCTGATACTAGAGCTGTTGGTGAAACTTGCAAACCTAAATCAATATCTGTAAAAACACTATTGGCATCTTGGATATTTAAGACATTTGTCTTTCCGGAAGCATCTGCATCACAATCTTTAGAAAAGGAAAAGCCCTGAAACTGTTGGGCGACTTGTTGAAGACCAATGGGCGCACTCCATAAAACAAACTGTACAGTGTATGACCCTACAGTGATATTGCTAAATGAGTAGACCCCTGTTGCGTCTGTCGTATCTGTGGCTACTTGTGCATTATTGTTGTCAAGGAGTAGTACTCTAACCCCTTCTACACCCAGTTCGGTGTCTCCTTGAATGTGATCATTATCTTGATCTGCCCAGACTTGGCCTTTTATTTCTGCTCCGAAGGCAAAGATATTGGCCCAAAAGACCAGCAATAGAAGGATGGGAGTTTTAACGTTATTCATGATTACAAGATTTGGTTTTATCCATTAAATTAGTTGCTTAAATACATTTAAAGCAAGAATTATGCCTTTCTAGGTAGTGCTTTATCTTTTGGTTCCTGATAGATAATAAAATAGATGTAAGCTATTGAAAATTAAGTACTTATAAATTGTAAGTTTATTGTTAAGAGTCTGGCGATGAGTCCTGTGGTGCCAAGAAAATGGAAGGGTATAAATCTAGCAAACAGGGTGGATAAAAAAATGGTAGGAAACGACTCTACCCCCCAATGGAGCCGCACCTACCACTATCATCATCCTTGCGGAATCAGACGTTAATCTATATGCAATTTTGATACCACATTGTGTTTTGAATGTGAAAATGTGACATTTTTCTGCAATAAAATCTGCCAGATTTGGATGTAAACCAGTCAATATGGCGTATATTCTCTCATGGCATAGGCTTTGAGACTGTTTTTGGGGTAAAGTAAACTAAAAAAAAAATAATGAGCAAGAAAAAAGGAAACATAGAAGTACAAGCGGATAATATATTTGATATTATCAAGCGTTTTTTGTACTCTGACCAAGAGATTTTTTTGAGAGAGTTGGTGTCTAACTCTGTGGATGCTATCCAAAAATTGGACACCCTTTCCCGTAAGGGCGAGTTTGAAGGAGACATCGAGAAGCCTCTTGTAGAGATTATTTTGGATGAAGAAAAAAAGACCCTGACGATCTCTGATAATGGGATTGGGATGACTGAAGATGAAGTCCGTAAGTACCTAAACCAAATCGCTGTCTCCGGAGCGAAAGAATTTATGGAAAAGTATGAAGGTAGTAATATTATTGGTAATTTCGGACTGGGATTTTACTCTTCCTTTATGGTGTCAGACAAAGTGGAAGTACGTACCAAGTCTTTCCAAAAAAATAGCAAACCAGTTTTGTGGACCTGTGAAGGATCGCCAGAAACTATAATAACCAAAGGGGATAAAAAAGAACACGGTACCGATATTACCTTGTATATCTCGGAAGAGAGCAAAGAGTTTTTGCAGAAAAGTAGAATCGAAAGCCTACTTAATAAGTACGATAAATTCCTTCCGATAAAAATTAAATTTGGAACAAAATCAATCACAGAGTATGAAGGTGAAGGGGAAGAGCAAAAAGAAATAAAGACGGAAGTTGACAACATTATTAATGAACGAGAGCCAATTTGGATCAAGAATCCGGCAGACTTGAAGGATGAAGATTATGTCTCTTTCTATAATTACTTGTACCCCATGTCTGCCCCTCCGATGTTTTGGATTCATCTGAATATTGATTATCCTTTCAATCTGCGCGGTGTTTTGTACTTTCCAAAATTAACCAATAATATAGAGCTGGAGCGCAACAAGATACAATTGTATAGTAACCAAGTCTATGTGACAGATGAAGTTAAGGAAATTGTGCCGGAGTTTTTGACTTTGCTGCATGGAGTAATCGACTCACCGGATATTCCATTAAATGTATCCAGAAGTTACCTGCAAAGTGACAGCAATGTTCGTCAAATTACGAGCTATATTACCAAAAAAGTGGCTGAAAAGCTCAAAGATTTATTTGTGGATGATCGCCCTTCTTTTGAAGAGAAGTGGGATGATATCTCACTTTTTGTTAAGTACGGAATGATTACGGATGAAAAATTTTATAAAAAAGCCGAAAAATTCCTTTTGCTGAAAAGCAGTGAGAAGAAGTATTATACTCTTGAAGAATACCAGGAGAAGTTTAAAGAAAATCAAACGAATAAAGATGGTAAGATGATTGTGCTGTATACCAATCATGTGGATGCGCACACCCATAAAGTCAGTCTAGCCAAAGAACGTGGATACAATGTGGTCGTTTTTGACCACCCAATTGATAATCATGTGATGCAGCAATTAGAGCAAAAGATAGAAAATTTGCAGTTTGCGAGAATTGATTCGGATACTTTAGATAACTTGATTGATAAAGATGAATCCAAAGAATCTGTCCTTTCGGAAAAAGAACAAGAAAAAGTCAAAGAACTATTTTTAGATGTATTAGGTGATAGCAAAGGGACATTAATCTTGAAGCCAATGTCTGTCAATGAGCCTCCGGTCACAATCATTCGCCCGGAATCCATGCGGCGGTTTCAAGAGATGCAAATGATGCAAGCCGGTCCAGGAGGTATGGATATGGATTTTTATAATGTTGTTGTCAATAATAACCATCCATTAATAGCTAAAGTACTAAAAAAGCGCGGAGACAATAAGACCGCTTTCGCAAAATATTTATATGATTTGGCTCTATTGAGTCACGGCATGCTGAAAGGTGATGCTATGACTGAATTTATCAATAATAGCATTAGTTTCTTGGGTAGTGAAAAATAAGCTACCCTAATATAGGTAGAAATGTCCCCTAGATTTGATTCTAGGGGATTTTTTTTGCTTTTCGCATTTAATTTCTGTACTTTACAATCTCATTGTTACTGCAATTTTGAAGTCGTGTGGCACGTTTTTGGTCAGCTAGTGATTAGAGGTTTGTTTTTTCCCTTATAAAAAAATGAACCATTGAAAATCAACAACTAGTGTATTGTGAAAATATTGCATACAATAAGAGTCTGTTTTTTTTTGGATTTTTTGAGCACCTTTCTTGGCTCAGTCGATGCTTTTAATTAGGCAGATCCAACAGCTTTAAGCTCTTCTTTTGTATTTACTTTATATCCAGGCTTCCTAATAGGTCTGGTTTATTACGATATTTTCGTATTAATATAAACAGCAAATGAAGCTTAGATCCTATCTATGTGTGTTCCTTCTTGCTCTTTCTCTAAATGTAGCAAAAGCCAACGCTATTCCTATGTCTGAGCGAGAAGCTTTACAGGCATTTTATGATGCCTTAGGTGGTCCGGCGTGGGATAGCGAGCTAGATGGAGACCTAACCAATGACTGGGATTTTTCTGGTGAAGTATCGAGTAATTGGTATGGCGTTATAGTCGTCGGTGGCCATGTTACCAAAATTGAGATAAGCAGCTTTGGAAACGAAAACAATGTAATAGGATATATTCCGACAGAAATTAGCAACCTACCCTTTCTTGAAGTACTATCGGTGTCTTATGCAGACTTGTCTGGCTCGACTATCCCGAGCTCCCTTGGACAGTTAAGTGCTTTAAAAAACCTTACTCTTACAGAGTCTAGTTTAGATGGGACTATTCCGGATTCTTTTTCGGGGTTGACTTCTATTATAGGTATACGTGCTTATGGCAATAATTTCTCTGGGCCTTTGCCGGCCGTAATTGGCTCAATGACAACCTTGAAGTACTTAGATTTGGCTTATAACGGCTTTACTTCGATTCCGGATGAAATTTGTAATTTGAACCACTTGAGAATACTGGACCTTTCAAATAATAAAATTTCAAGCTCCATACCCGCCAATATCGGCAATATGGATTCTCTCCGAACTTTGATACTGGAAGAAAATATAGACAACTTCGGGAATTTTGGGGTCTCTGGTGCTATTCCAGAATCCATTGGAAACTTGGCAGAGTTGAAAGTCCTTAGGCTTGGAACAAATAAACTTTCGGATACTCTGCCTGCATCTATCGGCCAGATGGATAAGTTGAGATGGTTTCTCCTTAGAAAAAATGATTTAGTCGGGCACATTCCAAAAGAGCTTGGTGACCTAGATAGAATTGAACGGATAGATTTATCTGAAAATAAACTGTCAGGTCAGATTCCTGCAGAACTTGGCAATCTGCCAATGTTGATAACCTTAGACTTGAGTACCAACAGCTTGACTGGAAGCATTCCAAGTGAATTTGCTAATATTCCAACAATAGAATATCTGTGGTTTACTGCAAATAGCTTGTCAGGTCAGATTCCGGCAGCGTTGACAACTTCTTCTACCTTAAAAGTATTGGATATCGGTGACTGCCAAATGAGTGGTGCCATACCTGACTTTTCGTCATCTAATCTCTCTAGATTAGGTATCTATGGCAATCAATTTCAATTTGGAGATTTTGAAACGCAATTCAACGCTTACAAGACCAATATCAGTAGCTTTTATTACTTTGATCAAGCCAAAGTCAATGAAGAAGTTATCCAAAATTTAGCTGTTGGAAGTAGTATTTCGATGGTTACCGATTGCTCGGGTGGATCGAATAGTTATCAATGGTTTTTGAATGGAAACCTGATTGCCGGCGCCACATCAAGTACCTTGAATTTGTCAAACCTTCAAACTGCGGATGCCGGAGTCTATCATTGTGATGTGACGAGTGGTATTGTTACAGATTTAATTATTTCCAGAAATACCTTCACACTTCAAGTAGGAGCAGTCTTAGCACCTAGTGGGCCTGGTGGTGTGGTTGATAACAACGTGTTGTGGGTTCGTGGAAATGAAGGAATTACGAAAGTGGGGCAGTACGTCCTTGAGTGGAAAGATCAAAGTAGCGCCGGTAATGATGCCCAACAACAAAATTTTCAAAATCAGCCTATTTTAGATGGGCAGATGCTTAATTATTATCCCTGTGTTTACTTTGATGGAAATAAGAAATTTTTAACGATAAGTAACAACCTGATGGGAGCCAATAATCTTAGTACCAGCGTGTTTGCTGTTGGCACAAATGAAGCGGGAGGCGATAGCCGCCACGCGATGGTTTTTGGACAAGGTAATAGCAGTTGGTCTGGTGGAGGATTTGGCCTTTGTGGACAAGAAAATACAGGAACTTTTGGTTTTTGGGTGAGTGATTGGGACAGTCACGCAGTCTTATCTCCTTTGGAAAAAAATAAGTTGACACTGCTTGAAGGTAAGTATGATGGCTCAAGCATTGATTATTATAAAAACGGACACCATGAAGGAGCTGCCGCTTTTGTAGATGAAATTGGCGACGCAGGGACAACCCATCTAGGTGGTGATGCTACGAATAATAACCACAAGGGATATATCTCTGAAGCAATTGTGTATGACACAGGTTTGACCCAAGGAGAACGGGATAGAGTTAATTCTTACCTAGCGATAAAATATGGGCTTACGGCTGATGTGGTTGGTCTTTCTGGCCACTATCTTAGTAGTGACGGAGCTACGATTTATTCGGATAATTTAGGTGTTTTTTGGTACCATACCTTGGGTTTGGGTAGAGATGATGGCTCTGTGTTATTGCACAAACAGACACACCTGGAATCTGATAGCATTCGGATGTATCTCGGAAGTTTGGCCGTAAGCAATTTTGATAATAATTCTGATGCAGAGTTTGCTGCCAATAAACAGTTTGTGGTTATGGGAGACAACAATAAAGCGATGCACAATACTTCCGCCGAAGTTAATAACAAGCCACAGGGTGTTTTCCGACTCGTTGACCGTGTGTGGAAAGTACAAAATACAGACTTTGCCGGAACCTTTAGTGTGGATATCCTATTAGACCCCTGTGTCTTTATGGAGTCGACAAACCCAAATGACCTGCGGCTTATCGTCGACTCTGATAGTGATTTTTTGGATGGCCAAATTTTTGATAATACAAATGGGATAAGCTTCTCGGTGTCAGGTGGTTATGTCACTATAAGTGGCATCTCTAATAGCCAGATACCAAGCAACAGCATTCGTTTTTTTACAGTAGGCTCTGCCATTGAACCAAATTTTCAACACTTTTATAATCAGTTTTTTTGTGACAATAGTGCTTCTGTGGTAGTCAACGGAACGATTTATGACCAGTCTAATCCTACCGGTATCCAAAATATCTCTACAGCGTCCGGGTGTGATTCTGTAGTAGTTGTGAATTTGACATTTGGGGGATCTATAGAAACCAACATCTCCCAGACATTGTGTGCTGGGCAAAGCATGGATGTTAACGGTACAACCTATAATCAAGCAAACCCTACCGGGACAGAAGCAACGACAAACTTCTTAGGCTGTGATTCCATCATCAATGTTAGCTTAACTTTTTTGCCGGAAATCCAAACGGAGCTTACGCAAACACTTTGTTCCGGTCAATCGGTGACGGTCAATGGTACGGTCTACGATGTGAATAATCCAACCGGTACAGAAACGATGACAGCAGTGTCAGGCTGTGACTCTATTATTAATATTAATCTGACGTTTCAGAATAATGTGCAGACGGAGCTTGCGCAAACACTTTGTTCCGGTCAATCGATGACAGTCAACGGCACGGTCTACGATGTGAATAATCCAACTGGTACAGAAACGATGACAGCAGTGTCGGGCTGTGATTCTATTGTTAATATTAATCTGGCGTTTCAGAATAGTGTGCAGACGGAGCTTACGCAAACACTTTGTACTGGAGAAAGTATTACCGTCAATGGAGTTGTTTATGATGCCGCCAACCCGAGTGGTACAGAAACAACCACAACGGTGTCAGGTTGTGACTCGATTATTACAGTCAATCTGAGTTTTGCAGAACCCACCCAAACCGTCCAAAATCAAACCTTATGCTTTGGGGAAAGCATAACCGTTAACGGAACAATCTACAATGAAGCCAATCCAACCGGTACAGAAGTTTTGTCTACTGTGTTTGGCTGTGACTCAACGGTCACCATAGACTTGAGCTTTCAAAGTGCTGCTCAAACAGAAATAACCCAAACCCTATGTTTTGGCGAAAGCCTTATAGTCAATGAAAATGAATATAATGCTGCCAACCCAAGTGGGACAGAAACGACCACAACGATATCAGGCTGCGACTCAATCATTACGGTGAACTTGAGCTTTGAAGAAGAAATCCAAACAGTGCAAAATCTAACCCTTTGTTTTGGGGCTAACCTTGTTGTCAACGGTACAACCTTTGACGAATCCAATCCAAGCGGTACAGAAACAATGACAGCAGCTTCTGGCTGTGACTCTACAGTTGTTATTGATTTAAGTTTTGAAACTGAAATTCAGACAACACTGAATCAAACCCTGTGTTTTGGCGAAAGCCTAGTCGTGAATAGTGTAAGCTATGATGCGGATAACCCAAGTGGTACAGAAACCATGATAGCAGCTTCTGGTTGTGACTCTACAATACTAGTCAATTTAGCTTTTGAGCAGGAAGCGGTAACAACTATCAATCAAACCCTTTGTCTTGGACAAAGTATGACAATTAATGGAACAGTCTATTCAGCCGCCAATCCATCCGGCACAGAACACGCTACAACGGTGTCAGGCTGCGACTCAACCATTCACGTTGATTTGTCTTTTGCAGAAGCAATATTGGTGAATTGGGTGGATACATTGTGTGCAGGTGAGAGTGTGACTATAAATGGACAGATTTATAACGTAGAACACTCATCAGGAAAAGATACGTTAACATCGGTGTCAGGTTGTGATTCCATTTTATTGATTGACCTGTTATTTGGGGAGCCTGCTTATGTAGATTTGTCTCCTGTGTTGTGCTTTGGCGAAGCGATGGCTATCAACGGAACAGAATATAATGAGTCCCACCCAAGTGGTACGGAGACGTTGGAGACTTGGTTAGGCTGTGACTCTGTGGTTGCGATTAATTTGGTTTTTAGTGACTATGTAGAGTCTTATTATGCTGACACTATTTGTCAAGGTGAGAGCATTGTTTTGAATGGTCGAGAGTATAATGGGGGCCATTTTATGGATGTTGACACGTTGACTTCAGTGGCTGGTTGTGACTCCATTGTTCACGTGTCTATTGCATTTTATGATGATTCCTTGGTGGCGGTTAATGATTTTGCCGCAATTCAGGTGGAGCTTGGTGGCAGCATCAATGTACTTGATAATGATACACTGTCGGCAGCATGGGCAGTAAGTGTTATTTCTAACAATCATCCGGACTGGGTAACATTCTCAGAAGATGGGTTGTTGACATTTTTGCTTAATAGGGCTGATGACGGTGATGTTTTGGAGATGACATATGAAGTGTGTGATTTGACCTGTCCAAATATTTGTAAGGAGGCAAAAGTGATTGTTAATTATATCGGAGTGCAGGTGGTCAATGAGCCGGAAGTGTTCGTTTCTGATATCCTTACCTTAAATGGTGATGGCAAAAATGATCGCCTCGTATTCAAAGGGCTAAATGCCAATGAAGGTATTTGGATTTATAACCGTTGGGGTGATGTTGTATTCCGGCAGGCGCCCTATGGCAATGACTGGGATGGCCAGAGTCAAAGTGGCGAAGACTTGCCAAATGGCACTTACTACTATATCCTAAATGTCAATCAAGCACAAGGTTTGATTGTTAAAGGTGATGTGCTACTGGTTCGATAGTCCATTGTTTAATGGGTGAAATCTCAAAAGGGTGTCTCGCAGATACGCTGTATCCAGGTGCGTATAGATTTCTGTTGTCGTGATGGATTCGTGTCCAAGCATGTCTTGGACCGCTTTGAGATTGGCTCCGCCTTCAATGAGATGAGTCGCAAAGGAATGCCTAAAAGTGTGTGGACTTACCTTCTTCTTGAGACCGGTGGCTTGCGCCAAATCTTTAATCAAAAGAAATACATAAACGCGTGATAGCTTTTTTCCACGCCGGTTGAGAAACAAAAAATCTTCATGTTCGGCGTGGATATTGCCCTGTCTGCGACGAATACCTTCAATGTAAAGCTGAATGTGCTTGACAGCATCTTCACCAATAGGAATGAGTCGTTCTTTGTTGTTTTTGCCGATTATTTTGACTAGCTCGACTTCCGGGAAAAAATTAGATAAACGTAGTGTGATTAATTCTGTGACACGTAACCCGCAAGCATAGAGCGTCTCCAACATGGCTCGGTTGCGTGTGCCATGATCTGTAGAAAGGTCAATCGCATCGAGCATCAACTGGATCTCATCATAACTAAGCACGTCGGGAATATGCCGATCCGCCTTGGGCATATCAAGCAAAGCTGCCGGACTATTGTCTATTAAGTCTTCTATCAATAAAAACTTAAAAAAAGCACGGATTCCCGAAAGAATCCGTGCTCTGGAAGTTTTTTCTAGACCCAACTTGCCCATCCAGATTAGCATTTGACGCAAGTCATCAGCTTCTACTTGTAGGGGAGATTTGGCTATGTGGGCAAGCTCCAAATATTGTACAAGCTTCTCTAGGTCTTGTACGTAAGCCTTTACGGAGTGCTCCGACAAGGCCCGCTCATACATCAGATAGGCCCGAAATTGTTGAATCGATTCTTGCCAAGTCATTCCGATTTATAATTACTGCTTGGTGGCTTTAAACAAACGCAATCCACCCTGATCATCTAGAATCTTTATAAGAAAAATACCAGAAGGTTGGTTGCTAAAGTCAATAGTCTGTCGCATGCTTCTAGGTGATAAAGTTTGAATCAAACGACCTTGCATGTCAAAAATATCCACTTGCTGAATCACGATGCCATCAACACTTTGGATAGAAATGGATTCGTTAAATGGATTTGGCGCAATATTGATTTTTCCATCATTTAAAATATCTTCATTGCTGACAGTCAAGGAGCGAGTGCCATTGGCAAACCAACTTCCCCACCCCGCAGCAGAGATAATTGCTTGTACACTGCCCGTACCATATTGATACTTGCTGGCAGCTAAAGGTACTTTGTAAATCTTGATATCACCTTGGTCAGCATCCGCACTCAAAAACTGATCACTAGGCGCAAAAGATGGACGAGAAACTACATCATTGGTCGCTATTTGGGCAGATTCTCCAGTCTCTAAATTAGCTCCACGAAGTGAAAAATTCTCTCCCTCTAGGTAGTCAAAAGCAATAATGTAAGGAGAGTTTTTGGCAAAAGTTGGATTGCCAATGCTGACTCCTTCCGGTAAACCAGAAAATAATTTTTGTATATTACCATCTGACCAGGTGTTATTTGTGTTGTCCCAAATGCGCATCATACCTACATCCCAATAGGAGACATCTGACCCTTGGTTATTCTGAATGGTAGACTGTGCGTCATACATCACAAATTGTCCGGAAAAATCAAACTGTAAAACATCGGAATAGTCTACGTTGAATGTCTTGACTTCTGTGTCATAAGTTGGATTGTATAAGCTAAAGTTTTTCCAGGCTTGCAACCCAAAGTCATATATCCAAATCTTATTATCATTATTGGTCGTTACAACGGCCATTCGTTTGCCGTCAGGGGAGATGGCCACGTTGCGGTTGTCGGTGTTGTTGTCAAGGATAGACTCTGTCGCCGCTCCCGTACTCCAGTTGATATTGCCAATGGCATGTATCGTGTTGTCGTTGGCGATATAAACAACCACGGAGCCATCGTCAACAACAGAGGGTTGGCTCAATGATGGTAAGTTGGAGCTAAAGCTAGCCAAGATAGTCCCATCCGCTTTCGCCAAAGCCAGCTTGTTGCTGTTGTTTGAGTTGCGATAGACAATAAAATCATCTCCAGGATTGGCTTCCAAGTCATCCTGATAATTGTTGTTCGGATTGGTTGTGCCACCACCAGTATTAGGGCCGGTAATGCCAACTGCATCAAAAGCAGGGCCAACTACACCAACCTCTGTGGAGCCTTCTCCATGGATGTCGGTTGCTGCATGTAATATAGCAATTCGTAAATCCTTAAAATCAGAGTGCTTCGTCAAGTAATCCGTTAAAGCTTTATAATAAATTTGCTCCGCTTTGTCTTTGCCAATTTCTGTAGCAATCAAGTAGTAAGCTTTGTTTGTGATACCACTATTGATGTGGACACCGCCATTGTCTTGGCTGCCTTGATATTGTTCGTTGACGTGGGCAGGCTGAAAGCCAGGGTCTCCTAATTGGCTGCCACCATTATGGGGATTAGATAAGTCTCTCAAAGCCCCGGATGGAAACGCACTTGTAAATACAACATCCTCCCCCATTTGCCAATCATCACGGTCAATCATTGCCCCAAAAATATCTGCAAAAGACTCATTGATGGCACCGGACTCATAACTATAATCTAAGTTGGCTGTACTGCCGATGACGCCATGTGACATTTCGTGCCCGGCTACATCTAGCGCACCAGCCAAAGGCTTAAAAGCGCTCTGTCCATTACCGTAAAACATCGCTTGTCCATTCCAAAAGGCATTGTCCATACTCTGTCCACCGTCCGTTACATTGATAATAGAAACAATAGTGCCACCATTACCATTAATGGAGTTGCGAGTAAATGTGCTTTTGTAATAGTCGTAAGCCAAACCCGCATTGTAATGTGCTGAGACGGCTTTGGAATCCGCCCAACTATTGCTGCCGGATGTTAGGTGAGATACCTGAAAACTTCCACTTTGGGGGTCGCCATTATTACCATTAATCGTAAAAATACCGCCGGCAGGCTCATCAGGAAGTGTAGATGCCCCGGCATTAAACATGGAGCGGCTAATGTCCAGCAAGTAATAAGTACTTGAGCTATTAACCAAGTAAGTCTTAAAACTACGGTTAAAGCTATTCAAGTCAAGTCCATTACCGTCTGCCGACCCATCCAGTGGATCCATATATGGAGCCCTTGGTGTATAGGCTTTTGTTTTTGGCGCAAGCTTGGCAGCATGTGTCGTGTGCTCGTCGCTAGCAAATTTACAGCTATTCAAATAGGCAGCTAGGACGGTCCCGGTATGGGCATCAACCCAGTACAACCACTGCTCGGTGACATTTGGGTAGATGTGGATTTGCCAGGCTAGATGTGGCATCAATTCATCTCTCTTGGTATAAATAACCAAGTCTGCTGTAACTTGATGCTCCGGCAGGTAATTTGATGAAAGTGCATCCGTTGGCCAATCAATAATAGGTGTCTTTGCAGACAGATCAGCTTTAACTAAATCAATCGCATTTGCTTGCGCAAAATTTGGATGAATATTAAGATTTGGAGTCGGCCGGTATTGACCATTAAGCCCAATAATCTTTCCGTCTTTAGCATGTAGAATTATTTCGCTACCAGCTATCGATAAGCCCTTGTACTGTTGTTCTATCCGAATGTGGGTGTTGCCATAACTGTCTGTGTGACTGCTAGTTATGAAAAATTCATCCATGGGATTAGAAATGCCCATTTGGCTTTTTAGTTCATCCAAATATAGAAATGCCTGATCTTCTACGCTTATACTTCTAGTGTCAAAATCCAATTGACCCTCAACCCAAGTCGGTTGGCCTTTCGGCGAAAAAGCAACAACCTTTAGACCGTGCCCAAGTTGTATAGAATTGGACTTGTCAGCAGGAAGCGATATTGGCGAAAAACGATTTAACGTATTGTCAAAAAATGAAGCTTGTCCTTGTGGCAAATGAGAAGCCTGAAAGACATTATTCGGTTTTTGGCGATTCTCTGTAGTGGTCTCTTTTTGTGGAGAGATGGTTTTAAAAGGTTTTTGGGCGAAAGCCAAATTGGCAAAAGATAAAAAACCTATTAAAAGGAGTAATACTTTTTTCATGAGTGTTAATTTATGTTTGACATTATTTTGATTCGGTATTGTCAGATTTAGCTTCAATCTTGGGCAATACTTGCAATAGTTCTCGGTAGAGGGAGTCCAATGGTGCGTTGATGAGTTGAGGTTCTCTCCCCCACACGGCTTTAGACTTTTTGTCTTCTTTTTGGTAGCCTAAGAAATAGTACATATTCCCGGGCTTCTTATACTTAACGTTTAGTAAGCCCATTTCATCTACTTTCTTAAAGAATTTTTTGGCAATTCTTTTTTTGATTTTGGGCTGTTCTATGGCTTCTCCGTGGTTTTGGCTCACAAAAAGCTGCCCATTAGGCAACAAGATAAATTCCTGTACAGAGCCAATAAATCCACCGCCAGACCCAAAAATGAGCTTGGGGCCTTCGTATTCTCCAAGCGCATGCTTGGTTGTCTTGCAGCCTTGCCAAATGGTGATGCCAGCCAATGAAAGTACTATTAGGAGTAGATATCGCATCTTTTTTTAATGCGAATTTAAGGACTTTTTACGAAAGTCGTATTTCTATCTAATTCTTAGCAGCTTTATGGACATCCCACCGGTACTTAGTCGGGTGGTTATTTGTCGGAGATATCGTACAATCCCCGCTATTTGCCACGCACTCGTTTGATTCATGCCGAATAGTGCGGTCCCATTCAGATTTGCGAAAGTTTGTATCTTTGTCTCAGTGCATCTACCTAACGAAGCTATATGAGTAAAGCCTATTTTCTATTATTGATCACGATGCTAGTGGCTTGCCAATCATCCAAAATGGATGATAACAAGGAGCTTGATTGCCTAAAAGAGACCAATCAACACCAATTTACTCAGCTAGAACAATTTGAAAAAAAACTAATTATTGATGGCATTCTTTCGTCGCAAGACGGCAAGGGCTATAAGGATTTTCTTGTTTCATTTTTGAACCAAAAATGGTCTTTTGCTTCATTAAGCAAGAGTATGGTTGAGTATGTTGATATACATTATGTGGCACTGGATGAGTCTAGTTGCCTTGCGGCGAAAAATAAGGAAGGCTTGTTGGATTCATTGTATGTTGTTGATATTGAGCAGGTTGTGGAAAAGATTAAAGAAATAGTTGAAAAAAAGCCAGATCATTTTTTCAATAGTAGACTAAGACAATTCAGATTTTTGAATGTTTTGTATCGGTATCTTGCTGAAGAAAAGCGCAACAATCTGTTGACTATACGGATTGCCATTAAAGACGACAAGTTTTTTGTAGAAGAACAAGAAATCTCACTCGACAAATTGTCTCATGTGCTAGACTTAGAAGAAGAGCGCCGACTCTCAATATTGGAGCCCCAATACAAAAACCAAATCCTATTTGTCTTGGATATTAGTGAAAATACAAAAATGGGGCGTGTCAGCGACATTAAAACCATCTTGCGAAAAAGACAAAAAAAGAAGATGGCTTTGCCGGATTAAGATAACGCTGAGATTTCAGTCTAAGCACCGAAGAGAAATTTTTTTTACCTTTGCCTATCATGCCATTAATACTAAAGAAAAACATACAACCGGAAGGCGTATGGGGTCTATGGGACATCATAGAGCCGGAGTCTTACTTTATCGACCGGCTGGATTTGACCGTTGTAGAAAAGGCCAACTTAGACCAAATTAAAGGGCACCGGCGGTCAGAATGGCTGGCCGCACGCTATTTGTTGCATCTACTTTCTGAACGGGATACACGTGGAGAAATTCTCAAAGATGAATTTGGTAAGCCTTTTCTGTCGGGAGCTGACTGGCAAATCTCCTTGTCCCACTCCAATAATATCGCCGGAGTCGTGGCACACCCAAAACCCATCGGCATTGATGTCCAAAAAATTGTCGAAAAAATAGAGCGTATAGCCCACAAATATCTAAGTCCTGTAGAATTGGCCAATATTCGATACCGAAATCGCTTGGAATACCTGCATTTGTATTGGGGAGCAAAGGAAGCCATGTACAAAGCTTATGGACGAAAATCTATTGACTTTAAAGCTAATATGCAGGTGGATCCTTTTATCTTTGACAAATATGGCGGTAAAATGACAGGAAGATTACACAAAGGAGAGATACAAATGTATTTTGAGATGGAGTATGAACTGTACGGCTCTTTCGTTATCGTAATTGCCAAGTCAGTCCCCTTTGGATGGCGAAAAAAGAACCTATAGACTCTGGAAATCGCTAATCATAAAAAATCGACCGACGTTGTATACGAGTAAACCACCGTCCAAATGAATGGACGATGGCTTTACTCACAAAATCGAATCAGTGATTTATTACAATCAAATTGCGTTCCAAACTATCGAATAAGAACAATTTTTCCATAATTTATCACTCCCCTTATCTTGCTAGAGCAATAACTATTGGTTTTGTAAGCAATTATTGACTGTGAATGACCATGATTGACCTTTTTAGTTACAGTCAATTGCTTTGGGATGACCAAGTCGCCATAATCAGCAGATAAATCCACACAAAATACTTGTGCCATCTCAGTGCCTAACTTAAAATCGCTATAACTTCCCGTTAAGTCGATGATGTCAAAGCCATCATCAACATTGGCAATGTAAATGTTGCCATATTTTGTGTCAATTTTTGCACGGTTGATTAGAAAGTCAATCTTTAAATCAGAATATTTACCGCCAAAAACGATATCATCTGTTTGTTCGATAGCAAAGTCTCCGTAGCGGCTGTCAATGTTGAGCTGGCGCGAATCACCAAGCACGTAAGTGTCATATTTGGATTTTAGCGTCAAATCGCCGGCTTGGGAAATATTGATTTTGGAGTATTTGGAATTTAATTTCACATCGTTTACTTTGATCAGGGATAGCTTGCCATAGCCGAGCGTTGCATCTAGGTTGTGCAGCGTGGCGATCTTTCCGTTACCATACTTTAGGGCTAGGATTACATCGCCGCCAAAGCCATCGCATGCAACATCTCCATATTTGAGCTGAAGATCAGCATCAGAAGAAAGATAGTCCATCGTAGCATCGCAATACTTGGTAACCAATTGAAGTGTATTGCTCTCGGGCATGTGGACGATGTATTCAATTTTAAAATCATCTTTGGGTGGCCATGGGCCAACCCATCGGGCAAAGTAAGATTTTTTTGATTTTGCAGAACCGATTATGGTCTCCACACTGACGAAGCTTGACCGGTGTTGAAAATCAATGTCTATTCGCTCAAAAATAACATCTGCTTCTTTGGTAGAAGAAGCCTTGACGGTGATTTTAATATCAATTTTGACACTCATCTTTTCCCACGTCTTGATTTGTACCGTGCCATATTTGTTAGAGATTTTTACATCTCCTTTGGATGTCGTCGAAAACTCTCGGTTGATTGTTTTTTCGAAGTCCTTGCGGACAAAATCGTTACCAAAGAGTCTAATGGACACAATGGTCAAAAAGACAAAAAAGAGCATCGTTTTACTCTGGGCTGTCATAGTTTCTAGGTTTAGTATTTACGAAAGTTTTCTCCTTTGTTCTGTCCAAAATGCGGTCTAGGATGTTCATCCGAATTTGGTAGTTCTGGCGGATGGCTTCTAAGATTTCTTCACGGACGGTCTCGGGATTATTAGCAAGCTCATGTTTGAGTTCCTGAAGTACAATTTCAAGTTGTTGGAAATCTTCAACCCACATCGAGTCGGCAGTTAGTCGGGCCAACCGTTTTTTCTTCTTATTAATTTTGATCTTGTAAAAAGATTCTG
The DNA here is from genome assembly GCA_032361185.1 of Lepetodrilus ovalis. Classification (NCBI taxonomy): domain Eukaryota; kingdom Metazoa; phylum Mollusca; class Gastropoda; order Lepetellida; family Lepetodrilidae; genus Lepetodrilus; species Lepetodrilus ovalis. The sequence goes on from JAUTBQ010001132.1 coordinate 40,892, forward strand.
TTTTTTCAATTTCGGATGATGCCAAGGGGTGTTGTGCCCCTTTTTTTGCCGAAAGGCTACCCATCAAAAACCCAATGCCAATAAGTAATATCACACTCGCCGCAGCCAATAACTTGTGGCTCCATGACAAGTGGAAAGTTGTCGCTTGCTTGCCAAGGCGGTGGTCAATTTGATCCCATAAGTCGGGTGGGTCGGAAGCGTCAAACTCTTGACGGTGTTGTTCGATATATTTTTTAAGATTATCCATGAGCTATTAGCTGTTTTTTAATTTTTTGTTTACCCCGGTGTAATTGACTCTTCGATGTTGACACGGAAATATTAAGGAAGTCAGCGATTTCTTTGTGGTCGTAGCCGTCAAATAGATACAACGAACAGATTATGCGGTAGCCATCCGGTAAGTCTAGGATGGCTTGCTTGATGCGTTTCACTTGAAGATACTGTTCTGAAATGTCAACGTTGCTCTCCTCCGAAGGTATGTCCGGTAGATTGCTTAAGTCATCGATAAAGTCCTTTTGCTTTTTGAGTAAGTTTAAGCAAGTATTCACCACGATTCGTTTTATCCAAGCCCCGATGGTCGATTCAAAACGGAAAGTATGCATCTTACGAAAAATATCCACAAAAGCATCTTGTAAAGCGTCCTCGGCATCTTCTTGTTTTTGCATCAACCTACTGCACACATGATACATCGCTTTACTGTATTGGTGGTATAGCTGATTCTGAGCATCGCGGTTGCCGTTGATGCATTCTTTGACCAATTTTTTTTCAATCGGACTCGTTTTCACTCGGTCGGTTTGTCGTGTAATTTGCCTATTCTATAGACAGGCTATAATTTAAATGGTTGCACCAAAATATAAAAAAAGAGCTCGTTTTTACGAACTCCTTTTTTGGATATTTCTTTTGAGTACAGAACAAAACTGTAGGATAGCTGGAGTTGAACGATGACTTAAGCTGCTACATAGTCTTGCCGGCCCAGTTTCTTTAGCATGCGGGCATGATTAGCTAGCGCAGCAAAAAAAGTTGGCTGAGAGTAGTATGGTAAGTTGTACTTGTGTGCGGTTTCCTTGACAATTTTTGAAATCTTAGGATAATGTACATGGCATATCGTCGGAAATAAATGGTGTTCGACTTGATAGTTTAAGCCACCAATCAACCACGTAAACAAACGAGAGTTCATGGCAAAGTTGCTAGTCGTTTTTAGTTGGTGGACAGCCATTACGTCAGCCATTTGGTGGGCTTCGTTGGGTTGAGGAAAGGCTGTCTCTTCAATGACGTGCGCCGGTTGGAAAATCAAACTTAAAATCAATCCACTCAACAAGTGCTTGACAATAAAGCCAATAACAACCACCCACGCAGGAACACTCAAAACTAGTATTGGTAGAATGAGTGCAAAGAAAATATAAAACAACTTCGTTGTTACGATACGCATCATTGTGCCAGAATAAGACTTGGATTCTTGTTTTAGAATACCCATCTTTTTGTATAAGGCAATGTCCTTGAAGTCCTTACCGATTACCCAGTAAATAGTCATTAGACTATACAAAAACCAAGCATATAGATGCTGAAAGTTATGTGCCTTTAGCCGCTTCTCTCTTGGAGAAAAACGCATCAGCTTGCCGATGTTTATATCTTGGTCTAGACCGGTAATGTTGGTGAAACTGTGATGCAATACATTGTGTTGCAACCGCCAGTTGAGTGCACTACCACCGGCAAAATTAATCAGGTTACCCAACAAGGTGTTGACCCATTTTTTCTTAGAATATGATCCATGGTTGGCATCGTGCATAATGGACAAGCCAACCCCAGACATGCCAAATGCCATAATAGCATACATCCCGATAACACCCCAAGAACTATTGATTATACCAAACATCATCAAAAAATAAGGTGTCAAATACAAAGAGACCATAAAAATAGTCTTCAGCTTCATGCTTGTGTTGGCATATTTGGAGATATTGTTTTCCTTAAAGTACTTGTTCACTTCTTTTCGGAGCTCTTTAAAAAATGCTGCATTTTCTCCAGTATTTGAAAATTTTACTAGTTCCATTTCTTTTTTATTTTTTGGGATTGCTACCCAGATATCCTTAATCACGTGCAAAATAGGCAGTTTATTCTAATTTATAAGAAAAATTAATATATTTTTGCCGCTTACTGACTTTAATCATGAGTATTCTAAAGAAATTAGCAGGAGATACAGCCATTTACGGACTGAGTAGCATACTTGGACGATTAGTCAATTATGCCCTTGTTTTATTGCATACGCGGCTCTTTGTACAGGCCGAATATGGCGTTATTTCTGACTTGTATGCTTGGACGGCATTGATATCAGTGATTTTTATCTTTCGGATGGAGACGTCTTTCTTTCGATTTTACCACAAAGAAGATGTTGGGATGAAGGCCTACCCGACTGCCATGATTAATGTAAGCTTAGAAGCTGTTGCTCTGTCAGGCTTGTTGATTTTGTTTTCGGACCAAATAGCCGCATGGCTTCAGTATCCGGGCAAAGGGCTCTATGTGACGGTTTTTGCATCCATCTTGGCTTTGGATGCTATTGCAGAGATTCCTTATGCCAAGCTCCGCGCTGATTCAAGACCGATGCGATTCGCAGCCATACGATTGACTAATATTGTCGTTAATGTAGTCGCCAACCTCTTCTTTTTGATGCTACTGCCTTGGATTCTTGCACACTATGAGTCTGGCGCTTTACATGATTTTGCGCAAGCTATATACAACCCTAATTTTGGTATTGGCTATGTGTTTATATCTAATTTATTAGGGTCTTTGACCACCTTTGTACTCCTCCTTCCGGAAATCCTAAAGACAAAATGGAAAATTAATACCGTGCTTTGGAAGCAAATGCTGCTATATTCGGCACCGTTAGTCATCGCAGGCTTAGCTGGAATAATCAACGAAGTAATTGATCGGACTTTACTAAAAACACATCTGCCCGGGAGCCTTGCGGAAAACTTAAAACAAGTGGGTATCTATTCTGCCAATTATAAAATTGCCACCCTCTTGGCTTTGTTTACACAGGCTTATCGCTATGCGGCAGAACCTTTCTTTTTTGCGAAAGCAAAGGACAAAAATGCACCACATATTTATGCCAAGTCAACCTATTACTTTTTTCTAATCTCTGCGGTGGGGGTTGTGATGATTGGGTCGTGGATCGATGTCATTGTCTTGATTCTTGGAAAAGGATTTCGAGAAGGAATGGGCATTATACCGGTCATCTTACTGGCCAATCTGTTTTTAGGTATTTTTTATAATATGGCCATCTGGTACAAAGTGAAAGATAAGACCTATGCAGGGGCAATTATTGGGATTGTAGGGGCTTTGATTACGCTTGTCCTAAACTGGATATTAATACCAAAAATTGGCTACTATGGCTCAGCAATCGCCACCTTGGCTTGTTATTTCTCGATGACGTTGATTGTCTGGACTTGGGGGCAAAAAGTCTATCCAATACCCTATCCAATCAAAAAAATGACCGGTTACTTGTTGGAAGTCATCGTTGTTTTAATCGCCAGTTTCTATTTGATGGATTTAGAAAAATGGGGCCCTTGGTTTTCTTACGGCTCACGTGCTTTGATAAGTCTTGGCTTCACAGGAATGGTCGCTAGGGTTTTGTTGAGTCAGCGCAATATTACAGATGAGCCTGCAGTCTAATCATTATTGTTTGATGATTTTTTGAAAAATCTGTTTGCTCCCCTGGGATATTTTTACAAAATATACACCGGAAGGCAAGGTGCTGACATCTGTCTGCGATAGCATTATTCCCTTCTCTAAAAAATCCTGCTGAACAATCTCTCCTAAGTTGTTGAATACTAGGATGTGCAAAGGCCGATTTCTTTTTTGCGCAAGCTGAATATTAAAAATATCATCAACAATAGTTGGGAATACTTTGATATGAAAATCCTGATGAGTAGATGATGTTCCATTTGGAGATAGGTATTTTGTTATTTTTAAATCATCAAAATAAAAGCCATCTTTTTCAAGGTATTGGTCAGCCTTTATTTTGAAGCCAATTTTAATTTTAAGACCTATAAAGTCTTGTAAATCAATGTATTCGGACACCCAGCTACTTTGCTTTCCGTCATATATCGGTTGGCCGTCATCTTGGTCTTGAGTGCCTGTATTGGTCCAAGCGCCACACAAAGGTTGAGCTGTCGTGCCGTTATCCGTTGTCGCAAATACTTGAGCATAATCATAGTTATTTTCAATATCCCAAATCGCAAAAAAGGTGAGTTCTGCGCCCAAAGTATTGGTTAGATCAATTTCTGGTGAAAGGATTGTTTGATTTGTGCCGGCGCTGTAATTGTCCATTGGAGAGTCGGTAATCGACTTTGTCGGTGAGTGATATTTTTCCGTAGTGAATGCCCAATTACCTGTCCAAGAATCAATGGTTTCACCGTTTTCTGAAAAGGCAATGTCTGAGTTGGACCAATAAGTAAAATCCAAAGTGTCTCGAACCCAATAGCCACCATTGTCAATAGCTAGTTCGACTTGTACAATAGCTCCTTCGCTGATACTGCCGGTAACCGAATAGTCAAAACCTTTGTAGATGGTGTCTAGGTGCTGCATGTTTAAACTATAGGCGGGAGTGGATATTTCTACGCTTGGGTGCAAGGATGTCATCGCCAAAGTAGATGCCCCTTGTTTTAATCCAGGGTGTACGACTTGTACATCAAAAACCCCTTCATTGGCCATCGCATGTGTCAGTATTTGTGCTTGCGCAAAATTCAATAACAACTGTGCCGCAACAATATTTTGATAAATTGTTGACTTGTTAATCTCATCGATTTCATTGGGTTGCGGCCAAAATTGAGCACCTTGTGGCCCGGCTTCCGGAGTCATAGAAAAAATATCCTTTGCACCATACATCCAATCGTCGCTATCGCCATTAACGGTGTAGCCCACTGTTGAAGTTCCGGTGCCTAGAAGGAAGTTGTTTTCTGAAATCATGGCACTACCCAAAGCGGAAAAAGTAGCATGGTCAGGAGTGGTTTGGTCGCTATACCCCCAAGGGTGGATGAGCAAGTTGCCATAAGTGTGGTAATTTAGTGCAATCTCAAACTCGTGCTGATTTGTCAAAAAATTAACCGCTTTGATTTCAGGCTCTGATGCCGCTGAAGGGCCACGATAAGTATTGCTTGATGGATCAGGAGAAGAGCCTGTATTGTCATAGCCCCAGTGAAAGTCGTAGTTGCGATTTAAGTCCACACCCTCGGCTTCACCATTAATAATTCGACGGTTTTTACGCCAAAGTCCACCACCATTTGGCTGACTAGTCTCATTATATACATAGCCATCCGGATTGACACACGGAATAAAAAATAGCTCAACATGATCAACTAAGAACTTAATCTCCTCATCGGACTCATAGTTTTCTAGCAAATACCACATGTAAAACACCATTTGTGATAGACTATTGGGCTCCCGCGCATGATGTAGTGCCGTATAAAGGATTTCTGGCTTATCTTCATCAATATTTGGATGGTTGGAAACTTTTAGGTAATAAATGGGGCGGTCTTCTTGAGTCTTAAAAGTGTCAATAGCCATTTTGGGGGAGATCAGGTTGGGATAGCGAGCTGCCATGGTGTCTAGGACGGCATATAATTCAGTTAAGGTCAAATATCCCCCCATCGAACCACTTGTATATTGGTTAGGGGTTGTCCAAAATTTGTTGGAAGAGTTGGGGCAGTCATTTCCCCGAAAATGAGTCGAGGGCCAAGTCACATTGTGGTATGCTTCAACAACATCCTTAGTAATAATGTCATAACTAAATCCGGCATCTTGGATAAGCTTTATCTCCCTTTCGGAAAAAATAGAAGTCAGCCAAACGCCTGGACGATGATCCCCATGAACGGCATCCAGACCCAGTTTTGCTAAATCTTCTACGCCCCTATCCCCAAAATATACTTTTACTTGGGAGAAACGCTCTGCTTGGGTTGGTGCTTGCGCAAAAAGATTTACTGCTAAGAAGCTGAAGATAAGTAGAAATGAAAATTTTGTCATTGGAGTGTTTTTTGATTCTTTGTTCAATAATACTTCGGTCAATTACGGCGTGTCAAAAAACTCAAAAGCTCAATGAACACGATGGTTGCTTAATTTAATGCAAGTTAGCTTAAAAGGCTAATTTTGAATAAATAAAAAGATGATGATCGGTCAGGAGCCGCTTCATGTTGCCAAACCTGACGCATAAGGGTCACGAATAACATGCATTCGTGGCTCCTTTGTAGTTTTTTACCGAAGTATTGTTCAAATGTAGGTGTTTATATGCGAATTCATACTAAAATACCGCTTTTTGGTAGGTACTTGGCAAAAAAAATAGCTAATTTTTTTTTAAAAATCAAATAAATTGATATAGATATGTACCCAATAACTATCCTTGGAGTAGCATCAAAAAAAGCCTTTTTTGATGCTTTTTTTTGATAAATGTGCAGTAGCTTCATAGTTTATTGTTTGGCACTTTGGGCGTTTTGCAGTATCTTTGTGGAATCCCTTAGAAATTTACTGTTTTATTACTATCCTTTTCATTAAGCACATATAAGTTTATTTGTTTTGTTCTGTTGGTGTTATTAGGGCTAATACCGTTGGACAAATGATTGTGTGTACAAATGAGTTTAAACCCCCTTTTTGTTATGATAATTCAAAGCGTGAAATATCTGTTTGTGGTATCTTTATTGTTGCTTGGTTCTCTCCAAGGGTATGCACAGTGTTGTGATGACTGCCCACAAGAACTGCTTGATGAAGGGAACGCAAATTTTATACTCTCCGTGGTAGGTGCCGCTAATGATGATTTAAGTAGTGCCACACAATGTGTACAAGAAGTGTCTCTTCATTTTACCCACGAGTATGTGGGAGACTTGCTGATAACGCTGACCTCTCCAGGTGGCCAAACAATAGCATTAGCAGGACCAGTGACTTATTCTTCTGGGCAAACGGATGGTTCTGAATGGAACATCACCTTTGTTCCCTGTGGAGTGGTAGCTAATCCCGACCCAGGGTACAGTGCGCAGTATTCAAATGATGACTCATGGGGCCTAAATGGTGATTTTACAGGGAGTTACCATCCCTATAATGGTTGCCTTGAAGACTTTAATATGGGAACCGTTAATGGAGACTGGACGCTTCACTGGCAGGATGACCAGAATCTTGACGAAGGAGAATTTCTTGACTACAACATTGTTTTTTGTGATGAAACAGGTGTCGGTTGTTTTACTTGTACTTCTGAAGGTGGAGTCCTTTTGCCGACAAGTGCTGTCACGGAGTGTGAAGGAGCACCTAGTTTAGACCTAGGCTTAGTACCAGGTTATTCTAACGCAAGTCCAGAACCAAATCCACCGGGTGAATATGAATATGCTTTTATCTTGCGCCAAGGGGACAATATTATTGCGGTTACGAATACTTCGGATTATACAACATTTCCAGTAGGAAGTTATAGCATTTGTGGCTTCTCTTACCATAATTCATTTACAAACCTTCCATCTCCGGGTGATTCTTATGCAACCTTTGTTTCTTTGGTCGGTAACTCCGCTAACGAAATTTGTGGAGACTTTTCTACAAATTGCATTCCTTTAACGATTACTACTGCTCCCAATGTGGATGCAGGTACATACGATGAATTGTGTATTGATAGCGATCCAATTCAACTTGTAGGAGCTCCTACTGGTGGTATTTGGAGTGGTCCGGGGGTTGTAGGGGGTGTTTTCGATCCAGCAGAAACAGATGATGGTACTTTTATCATCCAATATGAATATACATCAGGTAGCTGTACCGTAACAGCAACTACAACTATTACTGTTGTAGATTGTGAGTGTGCTAACCCACCGACAGTAAATGTAGGAAACCCACAAGCTCTTTGCGAAACTAATTTACCTTTTGTCTTGGCTGGGGCTTTTACCAACGCCAATATCGCGACCTGGAGTGGTGGGTCTGGTACTTTTACCCCTGATAACACCACCTTGAGTGCAACCTACATGCCATCTGCTGCTGAAATAACGGCAGGTTCCGTGACACTAACCTTAACTACTGATGACCCTGATGGTGCCTTAGGCAATTGTCTTCCAGCTTCAGCATCTGTTGAGCTGACGATTAATGAGCTTCCTACGGTAGACGCCGGGAGCTATGGCCCCTATTGCGAAAGCGTAACGACTGTAGCGCTATTGGGCAATCCTGCTGGTGGCACCTGGAGTGGCGCAGGCGTAGTCGGGACAAATTTTGATGCAAGTGTAGCGGGCGTGGGTACGCATACGTTGACCTATGAATATATTGAATCGGGCTGTACTGTTACGTCAACGACGGATATAGAAGTGAACGCTGAACCCACGGTTGATGCCGGGAGTTATGGCCCCTATTGCCAAAGTATTACCAACGTAGCATTACTAGGTAGTCCTGTCGGTGGTACCTGGTCAGGTCCTAGTGTTACAGGTTCGAATTTCGATCCAAGTGTAGCCGGAGTGGGTATGCATGTGCTAACATATGAATATGAAGTTAACGGTTGTTCTGCTTCCGCTACGACTAGTATTATTGTAAATGAAGAGCCAACGACAGTGAATGCCGGTTCCTATGATCCTCTGTGCGAAGATGGTTCACTGGTTGTACTTGCAGGTACACCATTGGGAGGTACTTGGAGTGGTCCTGGCGTATCGGGCTTTACTTTTGATCCCGGTATTGTTGGAGTCGGTTCTTATGTATTAACATATGAATATGAAGCAAATGGCTGTAGTGCTTCTGCAACAACAGAAATCGTTGTAAACGCCAGTCCGACTGTAGAAGCCGGTACTTATGCAAATCCTTGCTCCACCGATGCACCGGTAACGCTAACAGGAACACCTGTAGGTGGCACATGGACAGGTACGGGCGTGAGTGGTACAAGTTTTGACCCGGCGACTGCCGGCGTAGGAAGCTTTACGTTGACCTATGAATATACAAGTGCTGAAGGATGTATTGGCAGTGCCACGACGACAATTGTAGTAGATGATTGTGGTTGCACGAATCCTGCGACATCAGATGCGGGAACCCCAGAGACTTTATGTAGCGCTGACTTACCTTTTACACTAAACGGCAGTATAGGCGGCAGTGCGACGCTGGGCACCTGGACAGGTGGCGCCGGAACATATACACCGGACAATACGACGTTGAATGCGACATATCAACCCACGGCAGCTGAGATTGCATCGGGAAGTGTTACTTTAACGTTGACAACCGACGATCCTGATGGGCCGGATGGAGTCTGCGCTGCCGCAACAAGTACGGTAGCATTAACGATAAACGCCAGTCCGACTGTAGAAGCCGGTACTTATGCAAATCCTTGCTCCACCGATGCACCGGTAACGCTAACAGGA
>JAUTBQ010001133.1:0-20078 GCA_032361185.1 Lepetodrilus ovalis
TGACATACTGATAAATAGGGGAGGTTATTTTGATGCACTTTCTGCAAGGTAAAGGATTGTCTAGGTGTATGACATACAGGTACATAGAGGAGGTTATTTTGATGCACTTTCTGCAAGGTAAAGGATTGTCTGGGTATGGAGTGAGTCATCACGCTCGTCATTGGGTCGGTAGTTCATCCATCCACAGCTGCTCAGTTCTATGTTGATCTACATGTGTTTTCCCAGTCAGATGGGCAGTGGAAGCAAACAAAGTGGCACCATTAGTGGCTTGGAGGCTGAGCTTGGAACATATGTGTACTGACACTATTATAAGACATCCAGATAAGCAGGTCTATGATTACACTTGAGTTCTCAAAATGCTGGGAGGTAATTAGTGTGGGCATCAATATGCAGTAACCATGGCAACACATACATAATGTCTTGTTTTTCTTCAATTCATTTCACTGAAATTTAACATGTACAGTATTTGCTAAAAGTAATTTTCATAAATCTTACGAAGATTATTTGATAATGTGTTTTTCAGCAAATCAATATTTTTTGTTTTTTAAATTTAAATTATTACATGCTGGTAAATGTATTTACTAAATAAAATTTAATGTTCCAAAGCAATTTACATACTTGTAGACTTCATTCAGTAAGTGAAAAATTGAGCATTTGTTTATTACACTAATTATCTCAATCTCATTCTATTAGTAAATTATTAGTAGGTAAGTAGATGTGATCATGTATTTATCATTATTAAAACTCTTCAGCCTACATTAAATGAAGTATATTAGAACTCTATATATTTCTTCAGATTAGCATTACTATAATTACAACTTATTGCCTTGCCAACTATCCTTCCTTAAAGCTCATCTATATGTTCAGGCTAATCATTCCCAAGTCATGTAAAACCTTACCCGAAATAGCTATTGACAACCATTATTAAGTTTGACATATAGAGAGATTAATCTCTATCTTATATATAAGCTAGAGGCGCATGAATCTTTAAAGACACTACACTATTGAAAACTAATTATTTCTTCAAATATTGAATTCAGCTTCTTTCATGCCAGGCCCAATTGCACGAAATGATCAGTACATTACAATGCCTGTACACCAGAAAGTAGTGATCAGTTGCCTTTCAGTGTATGAGAAACTGAAAATGTATTTCTATCTATATGTGTAATTGTAATCGGGTAATTTTCTTCGAGTTGAATAATTGCAATTAATTGGAAAAAGTAGGTAAGGAGGTGATCACTCTCACAGCTATTTAATTGTATGTTAATATCAGTTAACAATGTCCACATTTCAATAACTATTAGCAGTATATACATAGATCTTTGTCTCGAGTAACCATCAAACCATAATGTAGCATTGTTCCCATGTGGCTTAAAATCTGCCACACTTATGTTACTCTTCTGGTTTGGTGCCAAAGTCACAGCTTACTAGCTTATAAATATAATGTCTGGGTAATATTCCAATGTCATTATTTCTCTTTATAAAAATCGCCAGAGGATTGACAACCAATCACATTGCTTGGACTAGTACTTGGTGCCAGTGATCAAGAAAAAAGTAATGTATCTTTTTTCATATGGAGGCATGTTTAACTTTTTAAAGCCTGGGGCAACCGATTTTTATTTAATTCTGACAGACAGAATGGTAAGATAGAGAAAAGGTGCCAGGAACAGCTTAAATCTGGCAATACTTCTGAGAACAGATATCATTTGGCCACGCTTACTTGTAAGACACTGATAATCAGAAAATAGTCTATGATACATTATTTTGAGATAAAATGTTTTTGTTATTTATTGTCAAATGATATGTATTGCAGCGATGGAAACTTACCTAAAAAAACTTACTAGCCCAAATAGTGATACAAATAACAAATGTTTACAAAAAAAAACATGAATTTCTACTAGCCCTTAGGATACCTTTAGCATTGGGATAAATAGACCAGGCTGGCAGACTAGTGTTAATTTCCATCCCGGATTATAGCATAGTTATGTATTACCTTTAGGCATGACAAATGAAATGTTACAGAAATAACATTCCAAGCTTTTTGAAAGACAATAATCATACTAATTTTGTTTGAAATGATTGATATCTAAAATAGAAAATGAACCTAAATTATTATTATTTTTTTAATGTTGGCCAATCAATGCCATTAATCAACTTTGCATCAGTATGGAAAGGTTTCAAATCTAACATGCAATTTCATCTCATTAGAATAAGTGGTCAATTTAACCATGTCGACATGTTTTAGTGTGTTAGGCAGAACATTGAACCTCGATCAAGACATAAATGATTTCAAGAGTACATTTGCCCAGACACTAGTGGATCATGCCACAGTGGTTTCGCCACGTATTTCCATCACATCCCAGTGTCCAAACCCTATAGGAGCATACAACAATTACCGATTAATGCATTCCGACCGATCAACATTGTCTTTAATTTCCTTTTAATTCCAGACTCGTCCCAGGTTGATGCTAGATATTCCCGGATGGCGCAACTGACACGGCTCAGAACTGGGTCAGCCGATTGGCCGGCAGTCGCGAAATCCGAGGCTTGAACCCAGGACATTTAACAGTGCTGGAGGATACTCACACACCACACTTCAGTCGGCATGTGAGTTGCTCTGATTTTTATTTGTACGAGTTGCAAAGGAGGCTTATTTGATAGTAGGAGGAGGAGGAGGAGGAGTAAGAGAAGAGAAGAAGAGTGGAACTTTTCGTGTTTTCCCTCGGGAGGACGTTATTGATAACATATTGATCTTCTGTACCACGCTCCTGTCAGTGTCCATTAATACATAGGGTAAATAGAAGTCAGAGTTAGGTATCGATAATTGCATTTTCCATGATGGATCTGTATTGTAGTGTCCTGCTCCACGGACTCTGTTATTGGTTATTGTTTCGATGGTCCGAGGTGTTTACGGAATCTAATACTCTCTGGTTGTTGTCGTGTTGCATTATTGGTATAATTCCTGCAGATTGACACTACTGAGTCCAATGACCACTGGCTAGTCTGTACTGGAATTTGAACTGTCCACTTTCATTTTCTACTTTTGTCCAAATGTTAATTGTGACTGTCATGTCACGAACAAGTTAATTATACATGACAATGTTTTATGTTTGTCATTACTTGATTTCATGGATATTTGTATTCATTTGTCTAAATACATAAATATTTATTGATATTTTCCTTTATCATCTCGGTTACATGTGTCATTCTTGTGCTAATTTAGTTGATATCTGCTAGATATTCTAATGCCATTGCATACCTAACGACGGCAATTTATTCATTTGATATCCGAGAGGTTTTGTAATGAAATTGCTTGACTAGCGATGTCCGTGAGGTGGCAGTATTTCTCAGGGTTTAAACCCACCTCATACATTTTGAGAGGTATTGGCCTATGGATCCTCCACATCTGTTCATGCTGAAGGATGTTATTATCATTAATAGTGGCATATATAGCCACACAACAAGCTGGCCAATGCATCAATACACCCTGCAGTGTCCCAGTCAGCCAGACATACCTAGCAGGGATCCGGCCACTTGGAATTGAAAGCACTGGGTTTTCCTGATAATCATGGTAGGATTTTTCTCTGTGAATTCAGGAATACTGCACCCAGAAGATCCGGTGCTGGAATCCCTGGGTTAGATCCAGTGCTGGAATCCCTGGGTTAGATCAAGTGCTGGAATCCAAGTGTTAGATCCAGTGCTGGAATCCCGGGGTTAGATCCAGTGCTGGAATCCAAGTATTAGATCCAGTGCTGGAATCCCTGGGTTAGATCCAGTGCTGGAACCCGTAACTTAGATCCAGTGCTGGAACGCGTGGCTTAAATCCAGTGCTGGAACCCCTGGGTTAGATCAGGTTATGTTATTGACCCAGGACCGTGCTGCCACTATGAATGAGAAACTCTCAGTCTCGCAGCCCAGGACATAGCCCCAGCTTGGCATCTATAGCCCAGCCAAGCTGTATGCATTGATGAGGGTACTGATATAGCAAGTGCAGTGCTGTGAGCAGGAGCTGGGAAGAACCAGCTGTCTACCATGATATAAGACTAGATAAACAGACACACTGCTTGGTGTCTGTGCAGGAGACTTCACATTCCAGAGTGGCAGTCATGGCCCCGGTGGTACAATTGCCAGACTTCCTGACATACCCGTTACTCTTGTTACAGGTAAATGACATTGTGTTGGTGTTTTGAGAAACCTGGTTGCACTGTGGCTGGGATGTGTTAACCACTGTGGCTGGGATGGTCTTTCGATACAGCACGTTTTTACCACCGATGTGGGCTGTGTACTGGTCATTTCGGCATTTTTCATTGTGGTATCAATCTAAAGATTAGCATTTTGACGACAAGCTAGATATATACATAAATCCATATGTTTAGTGCTTACGATGGAAACTAGTAGAGAACGCAGGTCCTGTCTGAGTGTTTTGAAAAAACATCCACGCACATTCGCAATGTTTGAGAAAATTTCGATCCAAGGTCGGTTACTCCAAAATATTTATTTTTCGAAAGATAATGCACTCAAAGGGAGGGAACTGTTGTTAGGTAAATGATCACTGCACACAAATTGAATGCAATTAACGGGATGTATCATTATTCTACATATTTTTGGGAAAAAAATTTCAACCTGTTTATTGTGCAGGGTAACAAAAGTTTGTTTGGGTGGCCATGACATAAACTTACGTGATTTGTCATGAAAGAGTTTGTGATCGTTCAGTCCTCCATCAGTGTTGGTAAAGTCTTAATGTGATCAACAAGTCAAGGTTTCCTTAGTATTACCTTAGTTGTAGCATAATAACCACATCTAACTATCTGTCTATCAATCTCTCTAATCTATCCATCCATCCATCTCTATATATGATCTACATTATCTATTTATCAGTACCATCCTTCTGATAACTATTGTCCTATTTTTGATATCCCATTTGCATTAGCACAATTATAGGTATTATTATTTATGTATGATGCATTGACTTATATTGGACATGCAGCCACCTAAATATAGCTAATTTTTTTCTGTGTGACCTTCACCTTGGCATGTCTCAGCTTTTCGATTATCCCGAAGATTACGCTCCTAATTCTTCTGATTGGAACTTGCGCTCTCAGTAATGTAGGTATAGTACTGTTTGTGGTACACTCCAGTGCACATGTGTGGCTGTGGGATCTCACAGGCTGGATTAGGGTAATCAGATTATCAGCACCGCCGGATTCCATTGGCCAGATCAGCTGCTTCCTCCTTACAAAGGTGGGTGCTGTTGATGCCACAGGTTCTGTGTTGAGGATCAGTGTATGGTGGCCCCAGAGCCATTCAGACCCATGCTTGTCATAAGTCAACTTGTTCATTGACTAGGTTGTAGAACCAATTAAATAGGTTGCTACTGATTTGCTCATGTTGACCAGGGTTGTGATACGCCATCAAAAGGTTCACCATGTTCATTGATTAAGCTACGCATTTTGTGGAACGGTGATAAACCAATAGGCTCATGTTGATTCAAGGTTGTGATAATTTGCCAGGATGTGAAGATGTTGACATTGCCATGTTGTCATCTGATACTAACTTAAAATGTCTACTTTCAGCATGAGTCTTGCCCTTTAATAACACGTCTGAGAACGATATTGTTATCGAGCAACTTGGTTTTGATTAAACAGTTGGGAGAAGGCTGCAGAAGACTTCAAAATAGCACTATACAGTATTACTATTAGCACTTTCATCGACTGATTAAAGGTGTTCTCACCGTTTCAAGGGGAATTAGACAACCATTATTGATACCATTTGTACATTAATTTCTCAAGCCTTGCTCGTTCCTGATGAATCTTAGCCCAAAATTGCATGCAAAATGCATCCACGATGTTGTTTTTCTTTGCAAGCTATTTTTCATATGATTTTCTTTAAGGCAAGATTGCTTTGTGCAAACGGATCCGTCTATATTGATGATCTGTTGATGGCTCCTCAGATTTTCACGCTAACGACAGTGTCACCCTGATTATCGATTCCGCGACAGACCAATGAAGGATAATTCCTTCTCCTGAAGTAAAATTAACTTTGTACACCCAGACTTGCCTCCCACCTAATGAGTCTCCAAGCCTGACTAGTTGACCTTCCACGCTTGTATATGATTCCAGTCATCACGGGAGCCACCACG
Source organism: Lepetodrilus ovalis (assembly GCA_032361185.1). Taxonomy (NCBI): domain Eukaryota; kingdom Metazoa; phylum Mollusca; class Gastropoda; order Lepetellida; family Lepetodrilidae; genus Lepetodrilus; species Lepetodrilus ovalis. Next base: position 6,140 of record JAUTBQ010001133.1, read on the forward strand.
GTCATCATTGGTCATCATCTGTCATCATGGTCATAAGAGGCAGCAAGGTGTTAGGATGGTCAGTTCTTCTGAAATGGGAAGAGGCAATTTGGCCTCTCAATATGCAATGAAGCACTTGTTAATCTTAAAGAGCATGTGAATGGTCACTATGTTACAAATAGTGTATGACTTATCCGATATTGGTTAATATTATTATGTTGTTGTTGATATGTAATGCAGTGAACCTTCATATATAGATCTATATTTGCAAATCGAACTTGACGAGCTGTCATCAAATTATTGACAAATATTGTCATAAATTATCTGACCTTGGACATGCTGATTATTCACCTGATTAATTAAGGAATATTTGGTACGGAGAGGGAAAACCTGCCATGATAAACTCTTGGACTTGGATGCTAATATGCAAACATTGTTGTGATTGTCATCGTTGTGAACAAATCTCATCCAGTCCTTATAAAGAATTGCCAAAATTAATTCGACAGGAATATCAATACAACTTGACATCTGTTACGCTTTGCAATTTATGTTTGTATTAAGTTGGGTTTCTTTTCTTCTCCATTTTAAACCCAAAAAAAGAAATAGGAAATTAATCAACTTTGTCAATAGTGTTGACATTGCTGATTCACTGTTCTTGAACTCATGTCAGCTTGTGGACTAACTGGAATAAGAACAAGATAACTTCAATTGCTCAAATTACAAATCAGCAGTATCTTGCAAATGCTTATTCAGGATAAAATCAGTTCCAAACTTTCGGAGAAAAAAAAACAACAACTGAAAGTAAGGTGATGTGATATTGATGTTGTGATTTTCTTTTTATTTATTGAGAACAAACATTGGTTATTTCCTTTTATCATGCTCATTTTATGAAAACACATTTGCTACATTGACTCTAATCATGCATGCACAGGAAACCATAATGGGAATTCCTATATTGTTTTTGTTAGACAATTCTTCTAGATAAATCATGGTGCCATACAAGGCATCTATTGGTGCCTCCAGCATGGATAGGGTTAATGTATCACAAATGGTTTCCAAATGCTTTGTAATCTCATCTTATACTTGGTATACTCCAATTCTGTTAGTTATTATAATATTAAGTACATTTTTCTTGTCACATGACATTTAATTTATTTTTAGCTTGAATTTTAAGAATCAATAAAGTAGATTATGACCAACCAGGTTGTCAGTTGGAAGGAATCAATCACAGGGATGATATCTATATTCAGCTGTACACATCAATCACCTGGTCTGTGGATGAAGAGATCAATGTTGGCCTCCATACTGTATGTGTGTCATTGGTTTGATGAAGACTTTCCATTGTGTAGCACCAGGGTATTGGAAAGCCGATCAATTGTTTCCCGATGGTTTTATATTTCACACATGGCTGGAGATCACTTAGACGGCTTCTTGCTGGTGCTGGAGTGCCATTGCCATTTACCATGTTTACGGCCAGTGTGTTTTTGAATTGTCTCGAGAAGGATCAACATATTTGTCGTCAGATGGAAGTAATGGAAAATTGGAGGAACAAATGGTTCCATAGTTTCTAATTGTTGTGACAGCAGGTGACAGCTACCCATTGACAATTGTCTGTTCTTAAGCCATTCGCCGTGCTGAAGGCAACCAGATATGCCCTATATAGCAGCAATACTATTTGTATGGTTAGGGTGGTAGCTCAGTGGTAAGACGTTTGGACTTAGGAACCAAAGGTCCCGAGTTCAAATCCTGCCCTGGGGGACCCTGCATCAATGTTTTGCGGAAGTTACATTTCTGACGAAATATTGGTAGGAAGCACTTTCTGTAGAGTGGCAATACTGATATCATCCTTGGTCTGTCAGTACCAGCCGGTGGCGGTGCTCGCAGGTTTACTACAACATTCAGTGCTACAGATGTTGTGGGTTTACTCCTGCCCTAAACTGACAAGTCATGATATTAGTGAAAGATTCTCGAAAGCGACTCTAAACCTTATTTAAAAAAAAAGAAGAAAAAGACTAAAAACAAATTTTGGTCGGTTATTGAGAAGGGCGCTGTTTATGATAAACCATCCCTTGTGGCACTGTGAAACACAATCTAATAAGTTTGTGTGTCTGTCGATAATACATCACAGCATCTAACAATGTGGGTACTGCTTACCGGTAGTCATTACAGCATCTGACAATGCGGGTACTGCTTACCGGTAGTCATTACAGCATCTGACAATGCGGGTACTGCTTACCGGTAGTCATTACAGTATCTGACAATGTGGGTACTGCTTACCGGTAGTAATTTTCTTGTGTTTATACACTTGCAAAGGAATGGGAAAATATCTAATTATCATGTTGCTCTAATAGATCAATATTAGTGTATGTTAATATTTTCCATAACAAGTTTTTGTGATGCACAATTACATGTTCATTAGTGAAGGAAGTGTATATAAATATCACAATACTTGTAAAAATTATGTCTGCCTTTAAACACAATTAAATGGCATGTTTCCTTTTAATAAACAACATTTGAAGCAAATTTAGTAGTTAATAAGTAATGTGTAAAGTGGCCACTGTAATAAGGCAATAATTTCTTGAATCTTGGATGAAGTATTCAGGATCTAAAACATTAACCAAGCTAACAGCAATCTATGGTCATACTACGACTTGTGAGCATAATATACTGTAAAATAATGGCTCAACATTTTCATGACTGCCAATTTAATGGGGAAAAAGGTTTATTCACACTACCTTTATATTTTTTAGTGATTGTGGCCAAGTGAATGTTTCTTTATTATTTTGCAAATTGAATATTCAAAAGCGATTATCGATTGTATGACTTTAAAGAAAAGATTGTGTGCAAACCTTCTTCGCTAAAGGTCATATTTTTTTCCCCTGTATTTTACTTGGATTACAAATTAAGTAAAATTCAAGGATACAATTTCAAGAGCTTGATGGTTGGTATTCTGTTTTAGGAATTTATCATGTTGTAATTTAGCACAGACTGAATTTAGGTCACATTTCAGAAATTAGCATGATCAAGGTCTTTTGAGTCACAATTTAACTGTACATCCCAAATTTGTCATTTCTGTGCGATACACAGCAGATTCGGATATAACACATTGTCAGATGTGGATCACATTTTTATTTTTGTTATTTCCCTGTAATATCCTACAAGGTGGGTATTATAACGTGGGGGGTAGGTCATGGACCCCAACTTCAGCAGGGCTCGACATTAACTTTTTGAGGCACCTGTCCATGTGCCCTTTCGGACATGTAACAATAGTTAAAAGGCTTGTTAATCTGGGCTAATTCACCAGTCCGACTGAATCGTACCTGTCCCGGACAGACGGACAGTCCTTAATGTCGAGCCCTGTTCAGCATTATGTTGAGGGGACCCTGTATTTCTATGTATAATGTCTAAGTTTATAAGAATTCAGTTTCCAAAGACATTGGGTGGTATCCTATAAACAGCAAAACACTTAACTTTGCGACACATTTTGACCAAGTTTTCTATATAGATTCAATGAAGTTTGGCTAAGCCAAATACAGAAAATGTATGCCAAAATTGGTTGATAACTAAGGTTTTTGTTGCTGACTTAAGTCATTTAAAAACTTAAGCTGTTTGTTGGATACCACCCCTGATGTATGGCTAATTATTAATATTAAATATCACCTTTCAATCTTTTTTTAAAAAAAAGACAAAAATTAACCTTTATTTTTGCTCATTTGACTTAATCCAGAATTTAGCAAAGTGTAATTTCCATTATTACGGTTGGTTTCTATAATAATGAATGAACAAAATAATACCAATTTCCTCTTTCGAAAAGTTTCTTTCTTATTATCAGATAATGATTTCATTGCAGATGTAATTGACAATTTCTTCCAGTTGGAAGGAAAATAGTTAGGTTTTGCTACTGGGCTAATTCCAGCTGAAATTATTTCCTGAACACCTCGCACTTGGCTGTTCCAAAGGTTACATTCAGTTTCAAATATCAGACTACTGTTCATCCTGTAACATGACCATGGTTAGTGTCGAACACCACTCCTCAGCACTGGCTTGGCAATGAAACATTGATTTATCAAAAAGTCGTCCTTTCCCCGAGACTGGAGGCTTTTTGTGCTGGGTGGATTGACGTTCTACGAGCTCGATTCCTCTCATCAGCGTCGTAGTGTGATCTGTTCCCGACCATTTTTTCCTCTCCTCGAGTCAGCCCGACCAAAAGACAGATGACTTGGGAGGAATTTCAGGGCTAGAGCATTTCTACTCAATGTCACTCTGACTTGACCTCTTCCAGCCACATTCCCCTCCCCCTCGAAACTCCCTCATTCACCACCAGGAGATCAATACAGCTGTGTTCACGTATTTTTAATCTTTCTGATCACTATATTGCCGGCTTACTGACAGTCATTAGTGTGTCTTTCTCACTCATGCCGAGGACAGGAAACCATTGAAATACCCATTTGTTCTCGTTCTGAAGGACGAATTAAAACAATCACGTACATTATGCTGGGCCTCATATTAACATTACCAATGATGATTGCGTGGTCATGTTCCTAATGGCATGGATTGCAATGGACGTTTCTCGAGTTGCTGTTTAGCCGAATTTTGCTGTGTAGAATGTTGAATGCAAGAGAACTGTGCTGCATCATGTATACCAGAGATACTAAGATAAATGGCAATGGACCATTCATTGATGGTATGGCCACCAACACATTGATTGCCTTATATATACACACACATGTACAGACAAGCCAACCTCTATTTTATTGATTTCCATGTGCTTGTTCTGCTTTTTTTCTTTTGTCAGTCAGATTCACTCTTGAAGATATATGATATAATGTTGATTTTCGAGGGCTGGTCATGAGGATGTTGACGTAATGTCGACATCGGAGAGCTTAACTCGAGGACTTGGACACAAATGTCGATGACAAGAGTTCTATTCACGGACTGTATACCGGAGTGTCCGCTTGCCAATTGATCTCGCATAACTTCAATGAATCCTATTGAGCTTTCCGCGCATTACCTCGGGGATGAATCGTCGGAGAAATTTCTTCGTGCCACGGTCCCTAAGATTGCTGGCCCGTTGTTGGTGAGGGCCCTTCGCTGATCGGTGTACTCGTAGGGCCGGTGTACTCATAGGGCCTGCTGCACATCCACTCCACATTAGGACCTGGACCTGGGTGTAGTGGTCAGCGTCCTGGAGTGGGCGCTTGCTTCTTTATACCCGCGACAGGACATCCTCTGAGGGCGTGACAGTATTGTAAGTGCTTCACTCATTATGCAGTTATGTGTGTCACGTTAAGTTATTTTTAATGTTTGGCATTCTCTCCTTTTCATGCATTGTCTGCATTTAGGTCCTTGACAACAATTACGTTGAATTTGTTAATTTATCGATAGTGGTATTGTGGTCCTGGTTGTGTTGTGTTTTGTAATGGACATTGTTTTGATGGTATGGAGGATTTTACTGGAGGGTTAGGTGGAAGACGTAATATTGATTTCACTGGTTTTCCACGCTCACCGACTTCAGCATATATACATTACCGCGAGTATCAAGCTGACTTTGGTACACTCAGATAGATCTGAAAAAGAATGCAAGCATGAACCTCATAGTACAGTAATAGGGCATTCTAGTGCTACATTTCACATCTGTTGATTTCATTAAGAAAATATTGTGTTGCCATTTCTTTTTTTTACTCCCATTTGGAAATGCTCCAAGTACAGATGAATGATGTAAAGTGCATTTTGACGTGTTTGAAACGATAATGGGTTTTCTTTCTCAAGCATGTTTAACATGTGAAATTGTCAGTAGTTTATTTCATTTTAGAATGAAAGGATCAGTGAGCTTTATTGAGTTAAGAATGCTAAAAGTGTGGCATGATATCATTAGGTTGAATTCACCTCTTCGTATATTTATCGTGTTTAATGAAATTCCTTTCTGCATTTCCGACGTTGAAGTTCACCCTTTTGAATAAGAATTCAAAGACGATGTCAATTCAGAGATGAATTATTCTGGTTCCTTCTGCAGGGAATGCTTGCTATCTACAAATCACATTTCCTAGGTTAAAGACATGGCTGTTGGTTCCACTCATAAGTGCCTGATGTCACTCAAATTACTGGTAATCTTTCACCCAATCTGTACCTCATAGACTGGCCAGACTCCTCACAATGTTGATAATCATAGACTAATGTAGTTACGTAGCCCTGTTTGTCCTGCGTTTGTCCGTCTTTACGTGGAATTCAATAGAACATATAGGCTGTCATTTCGGTCCTTCGTTCGTTCGCACTCCTTTATTGATCTGATCAAATAATATTGCAAAGTACAGGCCATTCATCATGCGATTTCTGACATGTCAAGGGCTTGCTTAGAGAGGTCTTTCCGGCTGGAGCCAATGCCAAGGTAGAAGACTCTCAACTTGTGGATTCTTGAAGACTCAATGAGTCCGTTGCAGTAGTGGCTGGAGCTGTTCCTTGGCCAGCGTAAGGGCAGTTAGTGACACAAGCTCAGCTTCTTCTGCTTGAGAAGTGCCACCTATACAGTTGATGAAGCTCTGTCAGTCAAAGATGTTGGTGGCCACCTGGCTGAATGTGACACACTGATGCTACACAATGCAGGTATGCCTGATAATTTGGAACCAGAAATGCCAGGTTTTTTTTCTCTCCAGCTAATGCTAATTTCCCAGGGAATATCGGTTTTCATGACCAGCTAAAATTACATTTTCTCTTCTCAACCAGCACTTTAAAAAGTGGCAGTTGCCAATCTTCTGTCCATTCGCTGTGCCATCAATTTTTGTGTTCTTAATGGTTGCGAGATTGCGTCAAAAAAAGTTACTGTGTTTCCCTGATAGTCTGTTTTCATTAAGCATCGTAATAAAAGCACAGGGGTTTCAGTTTCCTTTGGCAAACTAAATTATGTTCATCGTGTTCGTCGTGTTCATCGTGTTCATGATGTGCATAGGTGTCAGGATATCGAGTCCAAGCACACTCGATCAACTGATGCGGGAAATGGACACATCCAAGACGAACAAGAGGTCTAATAAGAGTGACATTTCCAGCATCGCATGATCACCCACCTGATATTCCAACAAATAAAGAGTGCCATATAATCATGATAATTGAGTATTTCAAATATCAATCATAGATGTGGCATTTCCTGGCAGATTCCGCAATCACATCTGTATGGCTGCTCTGTCCTCCCCACTGATTAAACACTGCTGATCAATAAGTCCACGTACAGGAGAAGGATTAGTTGTCAAGAAAGCGAATATGATGTATACAGTGACAATAGAAGCAGTGTCTTTCTGCTAAACTACTCCGAGCCGACGCCATTGGAAGGCGATAATGTTTGAATGTCTGTAATCTGAACGAAGCTGTAGTGTATTATTAATAATACATGGCTGAGATGTGCATTATCAATGCTAGTGTATGAATTTCTGTTGAACTACTCAGAGCAGAGTTAGTATAGGAAAGGAATAATGTTTGAGTGTCTGTAATCTGAACAATGCTCTTAGTATATTTTATGTAATATTATGACAAATGTATGTTCGTTATCGATCCTGGTGTATGAAGTATCCGAAGGATGGCTGTAAATTAAATTAAATTTCCTTCACCTTAACCATGTTACTGATCAGATCAAATTTCTTATTAGAACACACACATCAATCAAATATTATTAGAATGGCTTTGGTTAGTGAAGGCAGCTTGTATGGTAAACAGTATGCAAATAATAACTGTTCTTTTGAGAAATGACTGACAACTGACAAAAAATATGATCAGAAACATACAAAAGCAAAATTGACGAATTGACAGTGACAGAGATATATATCCGTGACAATTGATGGCACAGCTGTGACATTGTATATCAAATGCCTGGGGATTTGTCGGTAATGAATGACAGCACGACTTAAATGCGGCGTGATCGTACACCAGTGTGTAACTGTGGCGGACTCGGCGCAGTGTTGGTGAAGGTGGAGAGGATGTAGAGAAGGCCTATGGGGACGGTTTGGTCAAAACAGGATGTTTAATTTCCTGAGCGATGCGAGATCATTGCATGTAGTCAGAGTGAATGATTCACAGAGATTCCTTCCAGATCCCTTTCCCATGAAACAGCAACAATCACGCTGGGAACTTTCAACGGTACAAGTCTTCAATATTGCCTGTTTTGAAATCTCTTTCAATCAATATTATCATAATACGACGATGCAGTTATTCAATCATTCATGATACATTTTTCTTATTCGAAAGATAAAACTATAGATGCTTATTGATCAATCTTTTTCAGGTGTGTGTCTTATTTCACTCTCATTCATTGATAGGAAATTGGTGTTGGACAACCAGATAAGCGGAAATGACTTGCAATTTGGTTCTCTGCAAGTGGAATTCGGCATATTGGTATATCTCAGAAGTTACTTCCACTTGGAAATATTCCAAGTAGAGATAAATGATATCAAGTGCATTTTGACATGTTTGAAACGATAATGTTCAGAAATGTACAGATTGGATCAAGTTCATGTTTTGTCCTAGGTACTGTACAAATAAATTGGTAAATATGTGGGCAATGTATATCAGGAAATGTCCTTTCTGTGAGGGACATAGATCTCGATTAGTTTGTATTTTGTTTTGTAATAACATGCCAGACCATATGGCTCATTGGCTGACAAGATGAATGGTGCTTGTACATTAGCTACAGCCACCTGTATGTTGGATTAATATCCATTCTACCTTGACTGTAGTGTATTAGCCATATGGATAGGTCAGTTACAATAGCCTGGAATGGAATGTCTCTCACTGTGAATAGTGTTTGTACTAGTAACTTGTGTATAGTAAATGAAGCAGACAGATGGAAGTTAATCAAAGTATGTGTAGATGAATGCAGAAGGTTTTGAAGGCGACACAGAACGTATGTGGAATATGACAAGAAAGTATATGGACAATAACCAAAATGTATGTGGATGAAGCAAGAAAATATGTGTGAATTGACAAGAAAGTGTGGAGTATGACAAGAACGTGTGGGCAACAAACAGAAATTAATTGGACAACAACTACAGTGATGTCCCAGAACCGAAGATGGTGTATATTTTTATGTTGATGTCTGACAACTGTATACTATCTGACACAATCTCCAACCAGCCTTACACAGGTTCTACAGCACTGTTGTAGAACCTGGAACAAGACAGAAATATGTGTTGAACATAGACATCACCCTGTACGTCCCTGAACAGTTGCTATCATAATGCAATACTTTCCTGAGATTCTCTAGAAATGCTGATAGTAAATTGAAGCAGATGTATGTCTACATTTATAAATGGACAAATCCCGTACCACAAGTCAAGCTCATTTAGACATCCAAGGTAGTATGATGAGAGGTGCTGAGGTGTTGTTCCAGTTTAGACGGGGAAGTGGTCGCTAGTTATTGCTTGTTCCCGTAATGGATGTGCTTGAGAATACCGTTACGCTTTGAGGCAACGACATCAGCTACAGATGTGTACATAACGTATTCTTTATGGTCCTGTTTACTTACTATCTAGAGGACGCAGCTGCAGATCCCGTAGCACAAAAGCGATTTTGTTATGATTAATCCAGCAGGGACTGAGATAAGTGCCTATTGTGAGCCAGTGATTGGTTGGTTAACACCACGGCAGGAAGCTTTCATCCGTACAGCATTACAGTGTCTGTTGTAGTCTATGTTCTAGATGGTCCTCGTGCTACATGCTTAGAGATATACAGTTTAGTTTGAGTCAATAAAATATGTTGGAATCAGGTCAGAGATCTGGATTGTTATTAATGCAGTTAGTATTGATTAGTAGTAGGAGGTATTGTAGTAGTAGTTGTTGTAGTGTTGTTGCCTCTTGGTGAAATATTACTGCAGCAACGTAAAACACTAATTCAATCAAAGTAGTTGTAGTAGTAGTAGTAGTAGTAGTAATAATAGTAGTACATCATTACATGTAGTAGTATTTAGTAGCAGTATTTAGTAGTAGTAGTAGTAGTAGTGTAGTAGTATTAGTAGTACAGTGTCCCCTCGATATAACGCTGAAGTTGGGGTCCATGATATACCACCCCAATTATTTCTCCCCCCGCCTTATTCGATATTACAGGGAAATAAATGAAAATCAAAATGGGATCCACGTCTGACCCCCGCATTGTATCCAAATCCTCAGTGCATCGGGCCGTGTTATATTGAGGGGGCACTAGTAGTAGTAGTAGTAGTAGTAGTAGTTATTTACCTTTTTAGTAATATGAGTAATATTATTAGTAATAATAGATAAATGTTGTAAAAAGTATCTAAAAATATACCATGTTGTCAGTCTGCCGATATCAAAATGAATTATCATAGTGCCGTAAGCATCTAATTGTGTTGTTAATGTCTACTGCTTGAATCTCATTGATTAAATCAATTTCTATTTACCATGTATGTTTCATTATTGGGTTGTTGTCATTCCTCTAGATGTATTGCTGGGTATTATATGACTGTTGGGAGAAGAATAGTAGTGTGATTACACGTTACATCAGAAAATTAAAGATTGGTTTCAGATTTGAATCTATCCCATGGGGGAAGTCATATTCGCTAGGATTGAGAGCAGTTTTATGTGTGTGGGCGGAATTCATGTTCAAATTTGTATTCGCATTGTGCCCACGGTTCCACTATTCCCAGTCAAGTCTCGTAAGCTGTTAACAGATAGTTGGAAGATCACTCTATCTGGTAGAAAATTGCATTATGATTAAACTCAGTTTATATTTTTTGTTGAAATATTCACGATTTAGGGAATTTTTAAATGTACATTTGTTCTGGAAATATATCATTGTAAATTTATCATGGGTTTGCATTAAAAATATTTCACATTATTTAAATTTGTATATGGAATCTTGAAAATTAAGAATTCTGAAATTGTTAATGTTAAATTCTCTAATTCCAGGTGAAAGCAAGATGATGTGGCATAATGTATGAGTCGTCGAGCTCCAGTAACGCGCGAGGTCGGCAGCCCCTGATCTATGCCATCGGGAAGGTGCACTCCATCGATGAGGATGACCCACCCTACGTCCCTGTGCAGGTGTTCGGATACCACGCCGAGGGCGACATCTCCATCAGCTCACCTGAGCCCACGTTCGATGTCAACGATGCTGAGGACGCCGTCAAACTTCTCCGGAAAGCATTTCAGATCATCAGTCCCGGACGACACTCGTGCAAGAGGAGTCCGGAGCACGGGGGAGCGTATTTCGTCCACTGTCGGACGTCTTCCGGTCTCGGGAAGGATTACGCTCAGTTGCGAAGGGCACTGGAAAACCGTGCAAAACTGGAGTTCGTCCGGGATTGTGTTCAACGAATCCGCGCTACGTCTGCGTACGTGGAAGATCTGGATGGGCTGGTGCTACACGAATATCGGACTGCGTATGCCATTCGGCACGGGTGCGCGTACGACGCCCCTATTAGTAAACTGTACTGTCTGAACGCGTTGTGCGAAGACCTGAGGGTCCATGTGAATCATTGGAATGTGTTGAAACAGCGGTTGAATACGAATAAGTGGCTGCAGCCCATGGTGGGGAGGCTGTGCCTGGAGGTGGAGTACGTGAAGCGCGGGCTCATCCAGTTGTGTGATAAAGCAATATGGCTCCTGCACAAGCTCATTCACATCGGGTTCGAGGTGTTCGCTCACTGTGATACGGAAAAACTCACCCCAGAGGTCATGTGGAACGTCACGAGAGGTCTGGAGGACTTCAACAACATCGTGAACGGTTTCAGGACTGCCACTAACGTCAGCGGCTCGCAGTGGAACCACATGTCGCTGGTCAAGCTTCCCGAGTTCAAATCTCTATCATGTCTTCACCTACACCCTGCTTCCACGAACTTCCCAGGCAAGCTGGGTGACTCGGTCAAAGCGATTCCCTTCATGAAGGTGCTGAGGATCCTGGCCAACGAGAGGTCACGGTACGCCGCCAAACTCACGCACTACTTCTTCACAGTCAACAAGGACTTCCAGCACTACATCGACTCCGTGCGGCTCGGACACTTCAACTGGCTGGAGGTCCGGGAGAAGGACTCCCCAAAGTCGTCGTCCTCCCCACCTCCCAGTCAGCAGGACACCTCCGACTACCACACAGCGACCGGAAGCAACGCAAGTCTGTCCACGTCGCTGCTCCGAGTGGGCTCGCTGATGGCGCCCGACCTTTCCGTGTACATGTCTCCGCTGGTGGAGTTCTCGCAGAAGGAGCAGGAGTTCGCCGAGATGTTCCTCCTCATCGTGTGCAACTCCACCACGTTACTCAGGAAAAACGATACGGGTAAATCCAGAAAGAAGGAGGTGAAGGTGGCCATTGCCCAGAGTCCCATTGTCGGGAGCGCGGCCCGGCGGGTGTCCGACACGCCCGTGCTGTCGCGGGCGGACTCCCGGCGGAAAACCGTGTCGTGGGGAGACAACGCGGATCAGTCGATTCGGAACCAGGTGGTCGTGAAGTATATGGATATCATGTGGCAACACTTCGGAGAGAACCTGGAGCTGTTTTTCTTGGAGCCCACGTGGGATATGACCAGGAATCTCCTGCACTCGGACTTCGGCAGTATCCTGATATACAGCGACACCCTGCTGGCCATACTACGTCACGCCATAGAACACGTCTGCATGAAAGGTGAGTGTTGTGGTGGCAGCTATCAATACATATGTCACTTAACTGTATAAAATATGTGTTATCAGTATTGTTTTCATTGGAATACTGATCTATTGGACCTATCTGGTTACCTCTTTCTAGTGGAAGGTTAATATCAGGTTCTATTCCTATCAGATATGAAAATCTAGATATGTGTTCAAGTTGATTTCTAATCTACAAAAAAAAAAAAAAAAAATGCAAAATAAAAAAGGTCACCATTTATCTATATGTTTTTGTTTTGTAACTTAAATATGTTCATCAGTTCATGAGAGGGAGATGATTCATGACAGAACTCAGTAAAAATCAGTTTAAAAACCTTATGAATTTAGCAATTGATTAGTGTCACAAACATTGTCATGATTAATGAGTGATATCAAGGCAGAAAATAGCTGCATCTAGGTTTGATTTTTTTTTAGCTTGAAATTATTGGACACATTCATCTAGTGGAGTATTATAATGTCAGGTAGTTGGTTGCTATGGCAATAGACTTTCTTTGAAATGGAACAACGTTCCTGATGGAATATTTCTGTGAGCTATTGACATTGTCCTTACAAGTCTTCAGGCTCTACATGTAGATGGTTTCAATTCAAAAGGATTCCAAAGACTTCCGGATTTCTGAAGAATGAATAATATTTCCCAGACAACTAATTAATTAGCAACATTAAATATTATTTGAGCAAACAAACCAGTGATAACGAAGTTTTTCCAAGTCGCACAAACATTGTAGAACAACAGACAAGATGGTTGCTGACCTATAGATGTATGATTATTGCCAAAGTTTGACAAGTAATGTCAGTGTTGGTAAATAATCATGATTTTTGTTTTAAAATATTTGATTACACTCCAAATAATAGTACATTTTATCACGCCAGATGTCTGAAACACATCCTCACACCCCAGAGGTACTTATTGCATTAACACTGCACAGTACCCCTGGCTCACATCTAGGGGAAAACCTGCCCAAAATGCCAACCAATGAGATCATTTTCCCAATGGAAATGCCGTAAAAATTCTATCAAATGAAACAGATGTTATCATTGTTCTATTTATAGCTCCTGTAAACTTACACAAGTTTTGCCCTAGATGTGAGCCAGGGGTACTGTGCAGTGCTAACATAATAGGTACCTCTGAGGTTAGAGGATGTCTGAAACATTGATAGTATAATACAGTGTCCCTAATGATGGGGTCCATGACATAAACCCCGCATTATAGTACCTGCCTTATGCAATATTACAGGGAAATAACGAAAATAAAAATGGGATCCACTTCTGACCCAGCGTTATATCTGAATCCGTGTTATATCAAGGGGGCGTTGTAAATGACGAGAATACGT
>JAUTBQ010001244.1:0-20075 GCA_032361185.1 Lepetodrilus ovalis
ATGAATGTAGTTTACATTTATTACTCAAATATAGTGCTACGTGCTCATAAAAATCTGTGATTGTATGCCTTTAAAACGTACTCGCCCAAATAGTGATAAAAATAACAAATTTTATGAATTTCTACTCATACTCAGGATACCTTAAGCATTGGGAGAAATGATGTGGGCGAGTGCTAATTGCGAAGCCTGGTTTAGTTTATTACTACAAATAGCTTCATAGTATATCTTTAATGGAATACTTTAAAAGTAATACTATACTAGCACATATTAATTAAAGGAAAATAATATTCATCAAATGTCTGAAAAATATCTTTGTTTATTTTACAAATACATGTACCATGTACAATATTATTTACACATGTAGAATATGTAAAAATGTACTGCACTGCTATAAATAATAATTACATTATTGATGCCTACGCTTTTCTTGCATAAATGTCCTATTACTACTATAATATTATTATCATTTCAGATAGTAGACATTCTCACTGAATAACATTATGTACCATTATTATTATCTTAAATACATTATGTAATAAGTACATGTAATTAATATATCTTAACGTCAAAACCAATACATTTAAATATTTATCATGTTTACACTTGCAGAAACCTGTATCACGATAACACACAGTTTGCATGGTTGATTTTCAATGTGCACACCTACACCATTACACATAAATGTTGAATAACCGGCAATATTTAATTCCACATTACGCTCACCAATATGCACTGGTAAACAAAACTGGTGACAGATGGCCAGCTACTTACAATAGCATAAGACATTATTCGAAAATGACACAGGAAGGAAAAAAAATCAATTGGGTGTAATAATGAACTATGGTATGTTCATGGAATGTAACTGTGACATTACAGTAAAGGAGCCTACGGTTCTTCAGTTGAAAATGACGATGACAATGGAGGTACGTCGTCTTTGTGCTCGAGATATATACAAGGATATAAAAGATGTATACAAATATTGTTCAGTTCGGCAGTGAAGACATGCAGTGCTATTGTAGCAAGTTTGAAATAAAACAAAGCACTGCACACCAGGTGTATAGCGTTTTCTGAAGAATATATAGAAATCGATAACATTATTGCGGAATTCCACAGATTATCTGTCACTACTGACGTCACAGGCCAAATCGGCTTGGCAAATATTGAACTTTGACATTCACATGATAGACATGTGAATTTTCACTATAAAAATTGCATGAAAAAACCCCATGTAAAAGTGGACCTGAAATAAATTGGTTTCTTCAGTCA
The DNA here is from genome assembly GCA_032361185.1 of Lepetodrilus ovalis. Classification (NCBI taxonomy): domain Eukaryota; kingdom Metazoa; phylum Mollusca; class Gastropoda; order Lepetellida; family Lepetodrilidae; genus Lepetodrilus; species Lepetodrilus ovalis. Next base: position 1,267 of record JAUTBQ010001244.1, read on the forward strand.
TGTCGAAAGATGTAATCGAGGAACACATGACCTTGAGCAGGATTGTGCGGAGTATAAAGACAGGGATGTAGTTAATATATGCGCCTCACTGTGAAATAATGCCAAAACGCTTGGGGACCATCACAAAAGTTTGCAGTCTACAAAGTGTAATTTAAATACCGGTATTACATTCGGTTGTATTCTAAAAAAATATATTAAATTACTCAAAAATAAATAATATTTAATTATTAAAATATATTTTTTTTAGAATGAACTGATATATAGTGTAAAGTTGTAACTGATAAAAATTAAACTAAATGAAAAATGAACACAATTAATTGCTTTCAGCATCAATGTTGCTAATTCATTCTAGATGACAATTATTATTCATCTAGATTTCTACTGCTAACTTATGAAACGATCCCCAAATTCATTTAGAAGGTGGACCAATATATAGGTAAATGCTGAAGTAAATGTATAGCAAAAATAAGTCTGCCAAAATGTATTTGCATAAAAGGTAAACATCCCCCGAGTCACGAGACACTACTCACGGCGTCGATACTTTTTTCTCGTGGGTCTATTTTCTCCTTCTGCAAATAATACCTAAAGTCTTAACAACAATACCATAAATCTTACCAAATACATGTCGAAGGATAACTGGAACTCAAATCATGTGCTATACATATCGGGTGTAAATACATCCAACAAATATACTAAAACATATACTAAAACAAAAAGGAATGTACGAAGGATAAAACAACCCTCCTCTTTCCCACAGGGATACAATACAGGAATGTTTGAGACACATGCTGCTGAAATGTTCAACCTGTGCCAAACCCATACGTAACACGTTATGTATTACACTGATCAGCATGGCAAGAAAATTACCATCATCTCTTTCAGAGGATGCAAAAGGAAGAAGAACGAAAGAGCTGTGTGAGGCCTTCTTGGTATGGAAGAACTGTACCTGACATGCTGGAATGCATGGAGAAGGAGGAGAGACTGATGGAACAGGAGACAATGGCACTTACCTCTTGAGCCATTGAAACATGCCAGACATCCCGTAGGAATGGCATGCTCTTTAAGCATGAATTTCACATCTCGTCCTTTGAGAATTCCATTCTTCCACACATGCTTATAAACCTCCTATGACATCATTCTATTGTTTTCCAGTGCTATCTTCTATCATCAAAATCGTGAATCAGTCAACGTGTCAAGCTCAGGTTTACTTAATGTCCGCAATGGTCTTACTCAAGTTTACCTGGGGTGTTACTGAATGTCTTTGAATACTACCAACACCCTCTGTGTTAATTTTTGACCCACAGACACTGACAGTCTTAGCAGTATTATTCAGGGACCAAGACCTCATTGGCATACTTGAACCGTTACATATTACCTAGACAGATCTAATTAATATAAAGCTTCTACCTGTCATAGAGACGGATGCTGTAATTATTATAGTCAGTTTTACTAACAACGTTACCCTGATACACAAAAACATTAATTTGAAAAACCAGCCAAATTTGTTACCGCCCAAATATTGGCTCATCACCACTTGGCAAAGACCTTGTTACAATATTCCACATGTGGATAATTTTATTCGGACGAAGGTTGCAACAATTCCACATTATTTAGAAGAATTTGCGAAAATTGATTGTTACAATTCCACCATGCATCGATCGCATCAGGAATAATACACCTTAACAGTGATCGAAATAAATAACAAAACACATGAATTTCTACTAGTTCTTAAGATACCTTTAGCATTTGGAGAAATGGTCCGGGCTAAGCTAATTTGTGATCACAGCATTAATTTCATCCTGTGATTAATAACACAGCTTGTGAACATAAACATTTTCTCATGAAGATCAGAACCTTCTTGGTTTATTAAAAACTGATCCAGGAATGCATGTCTGCAGAGCTACTATAGAGCCGACATTTCACCAGTCTTAAAACACCGGGCGAAACAAAGCTAATAAACAGTACCCCTGGCAGCCAACAGCACTGTCTTCGAGCGGGGAATTTCTGAGAATTGCCATGACGTACATAGAGATTCTGTCTGAATCAGTGCAGACACCATGAACCTGTTTAACACATCACCCCGATACATCAAACATAGTTAAGAGCTAGATCTACAGTGCAAGGCCAAAGAAAACCTTGAAGGCAAAAACGTGATACAGTCCATGGCCTGTTCGGGAAAAAGCCTGGATCAGCCTTTATCGGCAGAGCCAGCATACGTGTTGAGATTTACAACACTAAATGGGCTTGCTATGGGGGAGTAAACATGCATTATAGGGATATAAAATCACAATTATCAACACGAGGTACCTGATCATGGACTTAGTAAACATGTAGTAAGAATCCTTCATAACGGCCGACCATGGCAAGATAACTACTGGGCTCGTCCTCATCAGTAGCAGATCACATAATCCAATACCAACTCACTTTCACTTGGCGTATACTTCGAAATAGAGAATTATATGGTTGAAGTAATGTGGCCATATTAATGGAGAACAGAGAAGCGGTTCATCAGTTCATCACGCAAACCTGTTTGTTTTGGTTTGAACATGTCATTTACTATCTCAACTGTCAGGATAGAAATCCAGTGCTGTCTGCAATGTCTAAAAAAAAAAGCAAGATTCTATCTGCATGAAGAATTTGTAGATGCAGGTAACATAGTTCACATAACAATGATGCCTAGAGGCATTATAAGATGATGTCATTGAAGTAGTTCCTCATTAAATAGTATCCCAATCAATGACCGACGTGTACAAAAACATTTATTTTTATCAGCAATACTGAAAAACCATGACAACCTTGACATAAAATATTGTGCACGAAATATCCAACTGATTTAATAGGGATTGGAAATGAGCTGATAATTCTTCAATAACACAGAAAATTATCCTACCATTGGGACAGCCCATCATTACAAAAATAATATTAAAAAAAAAATGAAAAGGAAATTAAATAGTAATTCATCCCTGCTGGATTATGCACATACACTGCTGTTTAGGGCATCTCCAGTTGCCTGCAGCATGGAGAGGGTTAAACAAAATAGAGTACACTACCGTAATTAATTTCCTTGGTTAATAACATAGCACTTTGAACATGCTCTAAAGCATGGATTTGGTGCAATATAAATATACACATTGTGATTATTATCACATGAAAACGCAGTTTGAAAAATGTTGTGCTGTCATTCTTAGCCGAGATGCCCAGTATGAAAATGCTCCTATCCATCAGGGACTTGTGTATCCAGATCTCGAGATAAGCAACGTGAATGCTGACCTTCCAGCGTGGCATCCTGGGCCTCATACTCTCCAGGGTGTTGAGAAGGTCAAGTGAGTACATCCATTTACCAGGCTAAAATCATGTCGGTCATGACATCATCGGAATGCACAAGGTTATTTCCAATCCAAAATAAACAATAACTAATAAATACTAACCTCACGATTCCAAGTATGATGTCAAGATCATACAAAGAGATTTGGCAAGCTATGCCACGAACAGTACCCATTCACATCATAGCGTAACACGTGAACACAAAACGTGTATCGGAGCACATGTTTCTCTCTTTATCCCTCACACATTTGTCCCTCGGAGTGAGAACTGTGGATATACCCTCATTAGCAGTAGCTGTCTCTAGTAACTATAACAATTACCCAGCTTTGTTCAGCTGTTCTACTTCATCATAATCAACACCTTTCCCCCTCAACTGTTACAGAAGCAAAGTCTCCAGATTACCAAAGAAACACCCACGAATATTGTTCAGAAATGGCTGTTTTTCTGGCTAAAATTGCTTGGACTTGCGGAACAACACATGAACAAGACAACAACATATAGTAAGTGTGACGAAGTGATAGATTTCTCAGATGCTATATCATATTAGCCTTAGAACAACATAAGAGTGACATTGAACTCAGAAATGCAGCTTGTGTTGCATACTCCCCAAGGAGTTGAGAAGGGAAATGCGAGCACTTTGATCCACTGTGTAACCAGGGGCCCGTTGCTCTGAACAATTGTAGTCTACAATAGATGTAAGTCAAATTTTCGGAACCCGCTGCAAATGTAAGTCTGATTGCAGGGTAATAATGTACTGCTATGAACATGCGTTTGAGTGAGGCTTTGCCACAATATTAGTGTGCACTTTATTATCATGATTATGATTACTATTATTAAATAAAAACAATATGCTTTCAAATGTCTAGGATGGGCGACAGAATTCCACGATAACACATTAACCCTCTCCTTGCTGGATTAGGCACAGACACCGCTCTTTAGGGCATCTCCGGTTGCCTACAGCAGGGAGAGGGTTAATCTGCTTTTCCATTGGAAAACTTCCATGTTCTGTTATTAGACTTGCTTTGTGTCTTGAGGAGAATAATTAGGAGAGAGTGTCGTGTCAAGACTAAAAGGATTCCATGCCAATATAATAAGCTGATAATACAGACATGTCTATTTAAGAAATTGATTGAAATGTCAAGGCTACTACACTGAGTAAGAGTTGAACATGTTTATTGTACATGTAAGTACATGTACTGGCATATTGTGTTTATTTGGAATGTGGACAGTGGTGTTTGAAATTAGTTTTACAAGCTAGATTTATTAATAAGAGTTGCTATGAGTTTTTTTTAACAACTAGCTACCATCCATATCTTACAATATTTCCTTTGCTAAGGCTATCTTTAACCCTTTCCCTGCTACAGGCAACCAGAGATGCCCTTAAAGAGCAGTGTATGTGCCTAATCCAGCAGGGAGAGGGTTAACATCTATAAAAGATAAAGGTATTCGTTGAAAATCTACTGTTTCAAATTGGAATCCATGAAAAAAAAAAAATATCACAATGTATTGACAAGGATTTTAGTTTATTATCAATTGCCAAGGCAGTTGCAAACTTATCCTAATACAATGATTGATTATATCAGTTTGCTTGTGAAAAAGTTTTACATCTTTGCTCAAACTAAACAAAATTGAGGACATTTTAATGCTACAAAAAATGTTAACATAAATCTTCGATAGATTAATCTCTCAAAAGATAATCAATCACCATAGGTTTCTCTATTTAAGCCTTGAGACTGATGAGAAAAATTCAACCAATGCCCGACATGGTTGAAAATTGAATAAATTTATGTCAAGCAACACTTCTACAGCTTGTTTTTATGAAAGAATGCTTACAAAGACAGCATCTTCAATATTACTGGTATGAATTTAAATTCTAATTGTTCTCATACATATAGATAGAATTGTTGCAGATCTTTAAATAATGCATAATTATGTTTGAAAAACTTGTGAAGACGTGTTAATGCAGATATTATATTCCTAAAAGGACATTTTCGAGGTGGTCTCAAACATTTGGGTTCAGATTCACAAACTGACTGTAGCTGTTCATCATCACAGGAGGTGTTTCACAACAAACACCACTACCATAGAAATCCCTGTAGAACTTTGAGAACTAATGTCTGACTGGAGTTGAAAGAGTTTCCATCCAGACGACCAGCACTCCCCGAGCCTACCCCGAACTACAGAACACGGCCATTGATCAAGACCCATTAGACGTGTAGTCCAAACATCAGTCCGAAGATACAGCACCAATATTCTATAGGCATTACCATAGAAACCGATAGTTAAGGATCCGCTCGGCAAGTAGCCCCCCTGTAATCGTCAATATATCTACTGTAATCTTCAGATGCTTTATTCCCAGGTCGAACAGCTCTTATTCGCAAACTATTCTTATTTTTAGCTTAATGTATACTGCAGAAATGTCTGTTACTGTATTCTGCTGGTGAAGCATACATACATATATATATATACACACACATACCTGTACAAGAGTGCTTATTTATTGCCACAGGCATTTTACAGGGCCACTGAGAGACGGAAGATCTGACGCACACTTGCTACTGTAATTACCAGAGTCAGTCAGCTAGGAAAGTAACTGTTGGCCACAGCTCTAGCTGTAGGGAAGATACACGCCTGTAGTCATCGAGCCAAGAAGAACAAGAGCCTTTTGAAAACAGCAGGTAATGACATGCGATTGTTGGTTGATATTTACTTTCCGATATGTTTTTCTACTCCTGTTTACTTTTTAACCATAATTACAAACATAATCTCTGCCAGTTAGAAGGTTTGCAGAAATCAAAGCAGTTCTGTCAGGATGTAAATCTAACAGATAGAATGTCATACCTTCAATAAAAAGTTTGAAATAAGCAGGCAGTTTTGGGAGTGAAAGACTTAAAAATAAAACAATAAAACATGGAAAGTTCTAAATTTAATAGGAAATATATGATTGAACACTCATCAATATTTTCTAAAATTTGAATTAAGGTGGGTTCTTTTTTTAAAGTTATGATACATCTCCCTATTACATACTAAATAAGATTTAAATATACAACATTTCCTTTCTCAGCCACTTAGTCACCTATAAATAAGGTTTCTTAAAGAAAAGAAAAAAATCCATAATTACTTCTTTTTAATTGTGTAAATCTCATTAGAAACATTCAAAATAAAATGTCTTCACATTAGATTTCTTCACAAAGTGATATCATCCTACTATCCAGATGAGTGAAAGGAATACATATTCACACAATTCCAGGATTTTCACAGAATTCCAGGATTTCCCGGTTGAATAATAGAACATAAAAATATTACCATAACCTAAGTATTACATTTATGGAAAGGTGAAGAGGCGGCCAAAACTGAAATGGAACGCAGACATGACTGAAACATCAGCAGCTATAATTAAACACAGCAGTCATGTGATACAGTCTAGTACCCTGTACTTAAACAGTGCTTTATCGTCTTCAGTGGGAACTTAATGTTACAGATCAACATTTAATGAACCCCACATGAAAAACTCCCACGTGTGCTACAAGGGTGAAAAAAAATAAAGGTTTAAAGAAAACACATTCTGGAGAAAACAATAACTTAGAAAAAAACCTGGGTCATTAAATCCAATCGGAGGACATTCAAAGATCTGGGTAAAAGATTTTAAGATGTTATTTATGTAATTTTGAAGGTTAAGCTGGTAAACCTCTTGTAAGTGTTTGTGAAATAGAAAGGTATAACATTCAATCGGTAATTGACAGGCAAGATAAATTGCTACAATGTTTATTGTGTTTATCACATCTATCTTTATAAAATCAAATCAAATTAGATGGTATTGTGACCACATGCACAGTCACAATAACCTTGAGCTTGATATTACATCAACATACATGACAATTTACTTTCTCAAATTTCTCCTTTCTAATGTAATTTTATTTTATATAAACATTGTATATTAGTATGCTTAGCATCAAAAGGATCAAAACAGTTTAACACTAACCCAAGTCATAAAAGCATAAAGTTTATCGTGCAGTTCATTATACTAAAGATAAGATAGTGAGGGTTAAATCAGCCTTCCAACAACACATTTCTAACATATTACTTTTAGGAGAGATTAATTGATCTTATGAAATAAAATACTCCCCGTATTTACCTAACATTTATACTGTTTGATCAGCGACACAAACTACTTCCCTGTAAAGGATTGTGTGTCAAGAATGTGAACTTGGTTGGCGTGTGGAGATTTATTTGAAACATAAACCCAGGCTGTTATTGATTGTTGATACAGAAAACTAGATTTAGAACGTCACATTTGATACCAATCAGACTAGTATTCAGCATAGGTTACTCCTAGCATTGGTTTTTCAACTGAACACAATTTGGAGTTAGTCTGAGCTTCTATTAATGCTGGAACTCAAAATACAACTTTACCCAATTACATTCAGTGCCCTTAGTTTCTCAATATTTTAGGATACACCTTGCAAATCATTATTCTGAACCTTCCTTACACCAAAGATGACATTTAGAACATGACCTTTAGTTAAGTAAATGTTGCAAGATCACAAATAACAAACTTGATCTGTATTATTCCATGGAACACATTTCGATATATGGTACATCTCCCCAATGGGGATTGTGATGGCAACTTCACCTTCCTACGGCAACTGTGACGGCGACTACACCCCCTATGGCGAATGCGATGGCGGCAATGATGACATATCAGAGGCATGGGGGCTGTCAATGGCCTTTCTGGGGATGACAGTTGGGGCTGTTGATAACCCTCATAGGGGATGACATTTGAATAGTGTTACATACTAGCGGGAGACATTGGTAGGCCGGTATTGTGCAACACCATTCTGTGTAATACCACTCTCGCTTCCTGGTAATATCTAATACATATATCATGTATATGTTCCAACAGTTCATTGCGTAAATCTATCGTGATGTCTCCTGGAGATATTCATTGGAAACAAGCGCATTTCACAAAGTGAAAGATGTCTCCTAAAGATATAATAGACCCATTGTCAAGAGACCCATTGCGAAGCGACCCACATTAAAGAAACCCATTGAAGACAGACCCATTATCAAGAGACCCATTGCAAAGAGACCCACTTTAAAAAACCCATTGAAGATAGACCCATTGCAATGTAACCCACTGTAAAAGAGGCACATTTTGCAAAGATAGCATATACATATACACATACATAGCAACATCTCCTGAAGATAATGTTTCATAGAGCTAGGCATATTTAATGAAGGTAGAAAATTCCTCATAATCTCCTGATGTAAAGCTGAACATTTGAGAAATATATTAAGCTTAACACAAGAAACAGGCCAAATACCCAATAACTATTTGATAAAGCTTCATTCAAGTAACTAATGGTACACATACATCTATCCACATTCACTAACCAGTGCATCCCCATTGCCATGCCGACATTGCTTCTCTGGGTATCCTTTCACAAAGCTCTCTTATCCACTAAGAGACCATAGTGCTCTCTTAGCAGTGCATTATCTATCGGCAAAGAGGCCGCTATGGTCTCTTAGTGGATAAGAGAGCTTCGTGAAAGGATACCCAGGTAAATTGGTTCAGTATGTACACATTTGACCTTCTGAAATCCCTGAGGATTATACAACCCCAGCTGCCAGTTCCAGTGATAGAAGGTTACCATTCACATTGCCTCCTAATCCTACCAGATACCTATTGAATGGACATGGACATTTTGGAAATAGCTAGTTTTTCTGAGGCAATATCACAAGCATTCTAAGCATGTGTCTCAGTGTTGGGCAGGAACAAATCCAAATTACTATCTGGATTTAAAGCCAAGCCAAAAGCTGGAAACATTTGGAAATGATGGCAGCCCTAATCCAGTCTGCATAATGGGTCTGCCATCCTAGCCAGGCTGACCGGGTGTACGTTCATGGCACAATTCATAATACTAATTCATAAATGATGTTTATCCTATTGTGTGTGTGGTACAGCAGCTTTCATCAGGGGCAAGTGCTCAACAGCATCAGCTTATAATCAAAGTGTATTATACTACATGAAAGGAGATCTTACCCACTCTGACCATACATCAATAAACCTTCCCACATTACTGAAAATCAAACTGGCCACTTGATCAAATCAAATCTGGCGCCCGCTAACGAGGGAGTTTACATCCAGCGTGATGCCCAGACAAATTAGGTCATTGGATCCCATGGAAACAAATTACTGGGTGGTTCTGGTCCTGACCATGAATTTGTCAAAACCAATATCTGTCGCTTAATCATGTCAACACTATCCTAATGCTCTACCAAACAAGGCCACCATACATACAATCACCATGGACACAACAAGGCCTAATCACCATGGTCACCGGGCAACCCAATGCCCTATCACCATGACAATTATACAAAATGCCCTATCATCATGCCTTGCCACCAAGGTCACCATACAGCAGGAGCTGGCAGCACCAAGGGCCTAGCTACCACTAATAATTGGGGTCTTTGTGGACCTCCAAGCTAGTAGTCCAAGAGGTCAGCATCCCAGCAAGCGATCAATCGCATTTCCTGTCATATTTCTATGCCAAGCCAGATATGAAAGGCATTGAAATGATTGCCTTATCACTGACTGCTTATGGACAAAGAATAAGCTTCTCAAAGGTGGTTTGTTTGTTTACCCCCCCCCTCCCCCCACCCAATCCTCTCTCTCTCTCTCTCTCTCTCTCTCTCTGTCCCTAAAAATCATGACATCCAGTTTCCTCACTCATCCTCACACCCTAGGGGTACTTCTTCCACTCAGGACTCTCTCCATGCTATACACCCTGGAACCAATCTAGGGGGAAACTTGCACAAACAGCCAACCAATGCAATCATTTTCCTGATGAATTTGCTGTAAAAAAATCTATCAAATGAAATAGATTTTATCATTGTTCTATTGATATGTGCGGGGATGTACAAGACTAAGGTTTTGCTAAAAAGATTAAATAAAAGCATAGTACTCAGAGCCCTACATTACTCAAGGCAATATTGCAGCCATGCATGACAAACCAAATTCATCAAACCTTGTTGTCTATGAATAGTTGCCAATGCCCTGATGGCATGTTTAAGGTGCTTGTGCATATATCCAGACTCCCATTTGCAAATCCCAAGTTGGGGGATATCATCGTTATTTCCCATGCATCCGTCCAATTATTGAAAGGCTATGGCTCCATCAAGGCACAGCCAGCCCAGGGATGAATCGCATATTGGAGGTATACAACCAGCTATTCCTACAATGTTGCACTTTGCAGCATTACCAATTGGACACAGACATGTATTGTAGACATTAAGATAAATGCGGTGACAGTAAAAAACACATTATCTGGTGAACTTCTGATAAATTTGAAACAGCTGTTGTAATTTGCAAAATTGTTCAGAATGCATATACAGATAGTGGAGTTGTTATCATACAATGATAGCAAGTGTATCATAGTTACCAGTTGAAAATCCACATTATTGCACATTCCTTTGATGTAGGATAAGTATACTGTATATGTAATCCAAATGGGCGAAGTCATGAACATCCCTTGCATTTTGATGGTTAAACATCTGGCATCGATAACGGTAAAAAGACACACACAAAAAAAATCACAAATAGAATTCATGTGCAGTTGATATTGGCACCAAAACACAGCTATTCCTCAAGCATTTTCATGGTAAACACCTTGTATTAAAACAGCAAGACAGCACGTAAGGGGAAATTATACTGATATCAAACAGATTAATTGGTGGTGTTGCATGCTTTACATGAAGAGACTGATCAATATAGAACACATATGGCAGCATCACATGACACAGCCTAATGGACTTCCACTAACTATGATATGGTTCCTGAACTAAAGACACATTTCTTCCTGCAGAAATATCCAGTTCCTTCAAAAAGAAGCAGTAAGTATGTACAAAGAAGAGCTTCATGTAGCTGTATTCCAATAAGCAATTAACTATAATAGGTTCTATGTATCTGGATACCACCCAATGTGTTAAACAGTTGTGAATGTAATTATCATTGACACAAAATACCAGTGTAGGATTACAGTAGCTATTTCAATACATATACAAATGATATAGTTTTGTGAATAGTTATGTGAAGAACATTGCAGATAGCTCTATGAATAGCTATGAATAACTATAAATAGCTAGAGATGCATATGTCTGTGAAGAGCTTTGAAAATAGCTCTATGGATACCTCTGAATAACTCTTCAAATAGCTCTGAATAACTATAAATAGCTAGAAATGCACATATCTGTGAATACGTCTCAATAACTACAAATAGCTAAAGCATATACCTCAAAGAATAGCTCTTTGAAGAGCTTATTAGCTCAATGAATAACTGAATAACTACAAAGTAGCTTAGTATATAGCTCAACGAATAGCATTATGAACAGCTTATCAGATAGCTCTATGAATAACTCTAAATAACTACAAATACCTCAGTACATAGATCAAGGTATAGCTCTATGAACAGCTTATCAAATAGCTCCATGAATAACTACAAATAGCTCAGTACATAGATCAAGGTATAGCTCTATGAACAGCTTATCAAATAGCTCCATGAATAACTCTGAATAACTACAAATAGCTCAGCACATATCTCAAGGTATAATGGAGTAGCTCTGTGAAGAGCATTGCATAGATCTCTATGAATAGCTCTACAAATGAGCAGGTAACTTAAAGGAATACCTCTGTGAAGTGCTCTGATGATAGTGCCTGCAATACCTGTATGATGCAATGTATCAAACATATGTGAAAACTAAAATACATCTTTTGAACAAAAAGCTCTGCATATAGAAAAGAATAATACCTGAAAAAATAATAACTGGCAAATACATCCTAATTTTAATCATTACTGAAATTTCATGTCCTATCCCAGCCGGCACATCGCAACATACGATGTCGATACGATGTCGAATTGACGTTGGTTACACATCACAACGTCGCTGATTTTGTTTCAAAGTCAATTTGACATTGTATCGATATATATCGCGATGTGCCGGCTGGGATATTATAGGACACCTTCTGAGTTTCTTTAATACACTGATATAAACTGTATATAAATGACAGATACCTTCTGAGTTTCTTTAATACACTGATATAAACTGTATATAAATGACAGATAAGACTACAGGGTATCACACAGAGGAGATGACTTTGTGAGTCAGGCATCACACTTCTATTAAAAGCCCATATATCATCATCAATATACTGAAATATGTTTGTATCGTAAACATAATAATCAACAGCAACATTAATGAAAGCATTTGGTTAATGGAAAAATAAATATTCAATATATGGCAATAGATTCATTGTTAACTCTTGGTGTAATTATATATATATATATTATTATTATTACATGTATATTAATAAATTTGCATAATTGTGAATATTGGTCTATTGTATACACATGTATAATAAAAGTATTGATTTATGTAATACGAAAATAACAAAATGAATTATATGTTTATTTCAATATAAATTATTTATTATTGTTTATCATAATACATAATCAAGAATTGTTAACAGGTTTGATTATCAATTTAATAGGCCAGATTTTCCAGCAGCAATATACATAAAACTTACTAAATAATTAAATAGGAAAGTCATATTACAATTGTCTACAATTTTAGATGTAATATTACATTTAATTTTACTAATGAATTCTCACATGTTTTCTGTCTTTCTCTGGGGTCACGTTATCACTGGTATGGAGTGATTTTACTACAATTTCTTTCTGCAATACTAGTAGACATCGCTTGAAACCAACATAAATCAGGGCAAATAATCTCTACAATTTCGTGAAATTTCTTTCTGAATATCACTTTTATGAATGCATGTACAGTAATGCGTAACTGAGAATGTGTTGTAACCACAGTAACATTGAACCACCCACTGGTGCGAAGATTGACAGATAGATAATTATGTAGACATTATGACAGACACAATTAGAAAGGTTGTTATTTAATTATAGCCATGCTGAGGTATATTAGCACTAAAAACAGGTATTAAAAAATGCATTATTATAGCCATGGGGAAAAAAAACATTAAAAAAATAATAATGAATCAGATAATTGTCATTGAATTCAGTGACTATGTTATCAAAGCAATCAATGTTAAATTTATATAATGAAAACTATTTAGATACGTGTGTATATAATATATCAGCTGAACTTTAACTGACGATAGAATTATATTACACTTTAATATATTCTGAATATCAAATTGACCAAGATTTTATCTTATCAAGCCGATGGAAGAATACGAAAAAGGGCATCCCAGCCGGCATATCGTGGCATACAATGTCGATACGATGTAAAAAATACATTGGTTTTACATCACGATGTCGCTGATGTGGTTTCAACGTCAATTCAACATCGTATTGACATTGTATGCCGCGATGTGCTGGCCGGGATATCGAATCCCTGTTATCTTGTAATACTGAAACCTATAATATACAGTGAATAACATTCATTAATGAACAGAGATTACTTGAAACGTCGTAGAACTTAGAAACAGGAAATGGGTAGGCAATGATGTCCGTTACAGGTCACAGGAGTGAAAAGTAATACATGTATATTGATTTTCATCATCATACATGTATTTTATTAATTAATTCATTGCCTAATGTCAATATTGGAATTTTTCACCATTGTACGGTGATATATGATTTAAAACCATATATGATATATGATTTATTGCCACTGAAATTGAGTAATAATTACATAATCATAGAAACTAATATACATAAAGATGCACTGCACTAATCGGCCATCAATTGAACCTAGAATTAAGATTCTGTTGCATATAATTATACACTAATAATGTTATTGTGCCCAAACTCATTACATCATCATCGTAAAATTAGTTGATTTGGATTTATTGACTGAGAATGTGATAAACAGGCTCTATATAGGTACAATAAATACATTATTATCATACATCACCCTATAGTTAATAGTATATGATAACTTGCAATACTATGCATGTGACATAACAGTATATAGCTTACCCGATCCCTTCTTTACAACACATGGTTCATCCAATATCAAACAGAAAGACTCTGATTTTTCGTATTCCTCGTCATCGATGATATATATCCTGATGTGTTTCCTGAAACACAAAATCACAACATTTCATCAAGGTTACAGTCAAGCATAAACAGAGCAATAATGAACATTCCAATCAGTGTTCTAGTGAGGGAGAATTGAGTTACATCTCTGTAGTGAGGTAGAGCTAGTTATTGCTGAATTCCATGAGGTATAATTTAACCCTCCCCATGCTGCAGGCAACCAGAGATGCCCTAAACAGCAGTGTATGTGTGTAATCCAGCAGAGAGAGGGTTAAACCATGTGCATGGCTGTGTTTGAAATGATATCTAAAACACTTGTCCAAACTGACAACAATGTTCTCAGGGAGGTGAGAAGGTGAACATAAGTGCACATGGATTCCTTGTTTGTGGTTGTCTAATATATCATGACCAATAACTCATGAGTGGAATATCGGTGAGATACAAAACAAAAACATATTCCTATAATGAGCTTTCTGAGCTAATACAACTTGTTTGCATTGTATAGCAATATTAATGGTTATACAAATGATATGTAGTAAGGTAAAGTCATGTGAACATATTAATAAAATGCAAGTCTTATTTTTAATATACCTGTTAATTTTAAACTGTATACAAAATGTATCAGAAAACATAACTATAACTATTATTACAATGATTTTGAACTAGACTGGTTTAATGTATTTCATGTACAAGTACAAAACAAAACAAAACAAATGATATTTAAAGATTATCTGCAAATGTCAGTGAGTTCCAAATAAATTACTGCCTGAATAAATAATGGTGTTTTATGATAAAGAGACATGCAGATAAAAACACACGATATTGAAGAGGTGATAATTTAACTTTTATCAGTTTAAGCACAAAGATTAAACCTGGAACTTCTATGATAGTGAAATATGGACACAAGTCCATAAATTAATTAGACATGACATTTTATTTCCTATTTTATTCATGGATCATCCAGTCTCTCCTCTATATGGTATTCAGAGTTGTCGGCAGTAGGGTGTAAACTAAAGGGGTATGTCAATACTAAATGGCAAACAAGTGTTGCAGGTAGACCTAGAAGTATCATAAATATTGCATTACAAAAGGCCAATACTAAGATATGACAAAATGTTGTAACACCAGTTCTACAGCTTCTAAAACTATCAGTCTCAGCTGCTCAACTGCAAGTAACAATTTAACCCTCACCCTGCTGTATAATGCACATACACTACTGTTTAGGGCATCTCCTGTTGCCTGCAGCAGGGAGAGGGTTAAGCCAGTGTGGTTGAATAAAAACAAGCACACTCCTATTACTGTATAAGAAACATTGTAACTCTAATACTGTAAACCATAAAATATTACCGTAGTGTCAATAAACCTTAGCGACCGATAGATTATGACCTGTTAGTGTCATAAAATGTTAACATCCATATTTAGAAAATAAAGTTAGCAATTTCATAATGAAAGTTTATTTACATTGCCATTGTGTAACACTGCTGGTAACAAAGTATCAACAATAACTAATTACACATGTATGTACTAAAAATATTAGCGAATGAAATGTTAACATAGAAGAGCAACTCGTTAAATTCATTAAAAGTTTCATGCTCGTTAATATTTTATGATTTACAGTAGGCCTATATCATAGCTCTATCATGTAGAAATCTACTAAATAATATGTGTAGTAGAATCGATGAGCAATTCAAAATATGACCTTCAAGGTGCAACCAAAGTCAACAGTATTAGCAATGTTTATGAAAGTATTTGTAACATCAACATGATGAAAACAGCACCAAAACAGGACCTTCAAGTGGCAACCAATGTTAACCTTATTACCAATGTTTATGAAAGCATATGTACCAGCAAGATTCTCCTGTCAAATAATACAGACTGGTCAGGTCTAACTAGAAAAACAGCTTGGCTCAATAGTTACACTGGGTTGACTTGCTGGCATAGACGCAAATCAATGCAATGAATCAATCATGCTCATTCAATGTCATTAACGTTCTTTTCAAATTTACCATGCCCTAAGATGACTAAACCTTTTTGAGTGCAAGCTCACGCTCAACACAATACTTTGTTCACAAATCCACATATAAAATTTGAGCTTGAGAATGAATCAGTATTCAATTTCTTTTCGGAATCTCATAGCCAAGGATACAAATATGCAATATGATCAGTCAACATTGCAAAGACTACATAAAACTCTCCTATTCAATTCTCACATTTCTCCGCTGATAGTAGTTTACCAAAAAAAATACTGATTTTACTTTTATTTTAATAATGCTGGAAACAAACACCGAGTTCTAAATGTTCGAACAAGAATGTGCCGATGCTTGTAATGCATTGAAGATATGATGCAATGCAAAACAGGAACAAAGAATCGCTGCATGAAAACATAAGTTTGGAAGAAGACCTGCAGGTAAAGATGTTGAAGTACTCAACAGATATGTAAGCAAGTTCCATGTGACTGCCAACCATCGGAGCATGGAACCTGTGCGTCAGTGATCAGCGCCAACAACTGGTATCACTTACTACTTCTATTTGGAGATGAGAATCTCCTCAAAGGTTGGCTGCTTGGAATAATTCCTACTGGTCTTCCTACTAGGCTGCCTTGTAGTGAAAGAGGTTAATACATTACAGAAGTATGCTGTAAGCAACAGAAGACACTAAGTAGCAACTGATCTGAAGTTTTGGCAGACAAGTAACTGATAGTCAAAGTAACTGATAGATAAAGTAACTGATAGATAAAGTAACCGACGAGACAATGATGAAAACTAACAAGGTCAGACCTAGTAAGACACCTACTCTGTTAAGACTAATGCATTCTGCTTTGTTCTCCTATTTCCTGCATTGAATATGGACATCCATAGACGTTCTTGATTTAAAAAAATAAATAATTATCAAATGGTGAAAACAAGATGATAAAACAAACTCAACTATTCGGCATAATGCACTCAACCATTCTTGAAATGAAGCTTCAAATTCAGATGCTTAAATTAAATTTCTGATGGGGAAACTGCACCATTGTTTAACTGTTGAAGAACAGAACATAATTATGTCAACATTTCTCAATAAATGGGTGATCAGACAGCCAGTACAAAACTCATCTGTCATAATTCAACACATTACAGTTAAAGCAATCAATGACTGAAATATAAATCCTTGGCGATGTAATTGACATGTGGGTATAGTGCATTGCTAGTAAATAAATGGAAATGGCTTTCATCCACCAGTTCCCCAGTACAAACCAATCATGCGTGGCGCAGATGAAAATTATCAATTCCGCAATCTTACCGTAGGCCGTTAATGAGGTAACGAGGTTCAACTTACAAGAAATATGGAGGAAATAACAGAAGCAGAGCACAAATATTATTTAAGGTCAATTGTTGAATATGCTATGGGACATTCCAAGGTGCAAGTGTTGGGCATAATAACATTACCGGTAATAATAATAACAGTAACAATAGTAATAGCAATAATAATAATAATAATAATAATAATAACAATAGCAATAATAATAATATAATAATAATAATAATAATAATAATAAGACTGTTTCTAATGTGCAGTTACTAATATTAAAGGAAGAGTCTTCATTAATATAACCAAAGTTAAACCACAATTGCCATAGTGTTTTAAATGAACTACTGCTCACCCTGTACTGAAACATAGACATTGCCATACAGCCAATCATTCTGGGAAAAGTAACAAACAACATTTCCACACACGACAATTAATTAATTCTAATATAGCGAAGCTCATGGTCCTACACTGCAGTTTCTGATGCAAATGGAATGTATTGATCGATACGATGGCAATAGCGGAATAACGCAAAAAAAAAAGTCAAAATCTGGGCTAATTACTATAGAGAACATACATAACCGGAGATAACAATTTCATTCAGGATTATTGTTCTTGATCGATAAACCTACAACAAACAAATCGATGTGACTGCATCATAAAATTAGCGATATTACCGACCCATTTGTACGAAGCGTTTGTATGTGTGCGCTGACAGGGAACTCTGGGAACTGTGTAACGCGGAATAGATGCCTTATTGATACTGTTGCCATGGAAATAATTTGACAAGGCTTGTTGTTTTTGTGGTGGTCCTTAGTTTCACAAATCTAAAAGTTCATGATGTGGCACCACAAACCGTGATAGCATATTTTATTATTTACAAATACTATCAAGACGAGTGACATATACATTCAAAGCTAAATATTTACAAATACGATTTCTGAACTACAGATTAGTAATAACCCTTCTACCACAGAGAATACGGTTCATAACACCCCCACAGAGAATACGGTTCATAACACCCCCACAGAGAATACGGTTCATAACACCCCCACAGAGAATACGGTTCATAACACCCCCACAGAGAATACGGTTCATAACACCCCCACAGAGAATACGGTTCATAAC
>JAUTBQ010001355.1:0-20070 GCA_032361185.1 Lepetodrilus ovalis
CCATGCGTGAGCCCCATGGCTCCTTGGTTGCTTCTTTTATATCACCTTCTGTTTCGTAAAGTATTTTGGCATCTGCCATGTATTTTGAGTTGATAGTGTTAAATTGGTCTATATCATAGGGTCTTATAACCCCAGTGATGCGTAATCTTTGTTTAGTTCCATTAAGTAAAAGTGCCCTACTTCCATCTATAAAGTAGTTTCCATTACTTAAAACCTTAACAACTCTCGCACTTATGGTTGTGTTAAACTTTTCATTTCTTGATTGTGTTCCTGAACCACTGAAGTTGCTATTTGAATTTGTTTTAAAACCTACATCACTCAAGCCATTTAGGCTATTTGCTATCTTACTTGCGATACCTCTATTGTTTTTACGACCTGAAAAAACGCCTCCACCTAGATTGTTTGTTGATGATTCTTGTATCTTTTTATTTCCTTGTGAGGATTGAAATGTACTTTCTGTTATAACAACGGTTACTATGTCATTTATCTTCATAGCTTTTTTATCAGAAAACAGAGGATTTGCCCCTCTTCCATATATGCTACCCTCGTTATAGTTTGCTTTATGTATGTTTGTATCGCAACTACTTTGTTCTATATATGATGGGCCTTTCATACTCATTTTTGGCTCTACTTGATGTGTTGTACAACCTGTAAATAAGTATATTATTGGTAGTAAAACTAAAATTATTTTATTTTTCACAAAATTTTCCTAAATATTTTGTTATAATATAGCAAATTTTGTTCCAAAGGAGTTATATGAGTGCCGTAAAAGAGAGGCTAAAAGATGATTTAAAAACTGCAATGAAAGAGAAAGATGTTTTCAAAAGGGAAACAATCCGTTTTTTGATGAGTGCTCTTAAACAGGTAGAGGTTGACGAAAGACGAGATCTTAGCGACGAGGATATTTATAAAATCATCCAAAAGTCTATCAAACAAAGAGATGATGCAGCCACGCAGTATAAGGCGGCTCAGCGGGAAGACTTGTATGAAAAAGAGGTCAAAGAGGCTGAACTTTTAAAAGAGTATCTTCCAAAACAGTTAGGTGAAGAAGAGTTAAAAGCAATCATAACAGATATCATAAAAGAGAGTGGAGCGAGTGGTATGAAAGATATGGGAAATGTTATCAAGTTAACAGTTGCTAAAGTTGGTGCGGGAGCTGATGGAAAAACTATCAGTAGTTTGGTTAAAGCTATATTAAACTAAATTTAAGCTAGTTTGCTAATAGTTCGAAATTATCGTATACTAAATCATTTTATTAGATAATAAAGTGAATTGAATTCAATAGGAGTTAAAAATGAGTATCAAATCAACAAAAAGCTTACCGATAGTATTGTCCGCTGTGGTAGCATTAGGTTTAAGTGGCTGTGCCGAAAAAAGGACTTGCAATGTTCCAAAGGTTAAAAAAGTAGAAAAAGTACCTATGTTAAAAGCTCAAGATGCAAAAGATAAGCAGATAGAAGCTTTACAGGTTGCAATCTTAGAAGCTAGAGCAAATGCAGGTAAAACCGTTACAAAAGTTGTAGAGGTAGCAGGAGAAAGTTCTATATATCCTCCAAATGCACAACCTGGTAAATGTTATAAAAAAGTATTGATTCCCGCAAAATACGAACTACAAACAGAGAAAATCTTAGCAAAAGAGGCTTCTGAAAATGTTACTATTGTTCCCGCAAAATATGCAACTACTACTAAAAAGATATTGGTAAAAGAGGCAAGTGAAAAACTTATCGCTATTCCTGCAACTTACAAAACTATCACTGAAAAAGTTTTAGCTAGTGAAGCAAGTGAAAGATTGGTAAAAATACCTGCAACTTATGGGACAACAACGGAGAAGATTCTTATAAAAGATGCAACTACTGCTTGGAAAAAAGGTTGTAGTAGCAGTGGTGAATGTGGTGTTATGTGTTATGTAAATGTTCCAGCACAATATAGAACTATCACAAAGAGAATTTTAAAAACACCTGCGAGTACAAAAGTTGTGCCTATCCCTGAAACTTATAAAACTGTTACAAGAAAAGTTTTAGATAGACCAGCATCAACAAAAGTTATACCTATTCCAGCACAGTATAAAACTATACAAGTAAGAGAGTTAGTAGAACCAGCAACAGTTCAGAGAACTCCGATTCCTGAGAGATATCAAACTATTTCAAGAAAAGTAAAAGTTAGTGAATCAGCTCTTAAATGGGAAGAGACAGTTTGTAAGTCAAGCATGGGAAGAGTAAATATCAAATCTGTTCAAAGTGCTTTAAAAAGTGCAGGATTTAATCCAGGACCAATTGATGGTATCTATGGATGGAGAACAAGAGCCGCAGTTGAAAAGTTTCAAAGATCAAACTCTTTGTCAACTGGAGCATTAACAAAAGACACACTTAGTTTACTAGGTATATAAAACTTCTGATAAAAGCTTAGTAATTTTCTTCTAAGCTTTTATTTCTGAACTTAGGCTACTGTAGTTTTTTGCTCTTTAGAAATTTGTTGTATTTTGTGTTCAAGTAGTTCGATAATTTTATCTTTCTTATCAATTTGCAGTGACATAGACTTATGTTTTGTAGTCTCATAAAACTCTTTCTCTTTTGTAGCTAAAAGCTTTGATTGAATCTCATAACCCTGATTTATAGTATCAACTTTTCTATAAGCTGCTCTTAACTCACTTTTTAGATGCATTATCATTGCATTTTTATCACTTACTATCTTATTTAATTTTTGCTCTTTTTCTATCATCTGCTCTTCATTTTTTGCATTTGCATATAAAAAACCAATCAATAAACCAAACAAAACTGCCGCAACTATATAAAATGCCATTTTAACTAATAAAATAACCAAACTATCTCCTTCTTATCTTAAGCTCAACGCGTGAATTTTTACTATCTAAGTTATCATCACTCACAGGATACATATCTCCATAACCTGTAAGAAACAACCTTTTATCTATATTTTTCTTGGATAAAAAAACATATACTTTTTGTGCATACTCAAGACTCTTTATTTGTGTTTTATCTTGATTTTCTAAAGATAGACTGTACCCTTCTATCTCAATATATACATCTTTCATATCAATAAATAACGGAGATAGCTTATTCAAAGTTTCTTTTGATATATCTGAAATATCTCCACTGTTATCAAATGTTATATATCCCCTACTTTTTAATATATCTTCAACTTTTTTTAAAGGTGTTTGTACAATTGGCAAAGTTTTTTTAATATTAAGAATATTTTCACTAGTTACTCTCTCTTTTTGAGTTACTTTTTTCTCTTTTTTTACAAGTACTTTCTTGTTTTTTATCTTATTAAAAGGAGTATCATCTCTATAAATATCCTTATAAAAAGTATTTGCACTTAACGTGTATGATAAAGCTATCAAAATAATTGTACCAGTAATTCCAAAATATTTTACTTTTGTACTTTTTAACAAATATTCTCCCTTTTTCTCTTATTGGAACGACATGGTATCCTAATGTAAAATAAAAGTTGATGAAAGAAAGGTAAAATTAGTAAAAAAATTCTCTTATAGAAGTATTAAACATACAAATAAGTAACAAAAAGTAATAATATGTGTAGAACATTAACAAAAAGTAACTTTTTTTAAATATTTTTCTTTACTTTCTTACTAAAAGTTACTTTTTTTTGTATAATACATATAAAATGTAATACCAAGGGAATTCTATGCATAATTTAAAAAAAAGATATTTACTAGACGATGATATCAACACACTTATAAATGATTTAAAATTAAAAGCTACTAATATAAGTGAATTTTATACTATTGCAAAAGTATGTAAAGAAGTTAGGTTTAGTAAAGTTGATTCTAAATACAGCAAAATAGTAAAGATCGGTGTTATAGGATCTAAAATAAAAACGGTAAAAAATATTAAAAAATCCACCTATTACAGAGAAGAAAAAAAGATATTGGGATATAAAATGAAGAAAAAAAGATATACAGTTCAAGATAAATTATATACCTACGCAATTGATAAATTTGAAAAACCTTTTAAAAAGCTCTATTTGTTGGAAGTTTCATTTGAAAATAAAAACGCATTTAATAATTATAAATTGCCTGATATTTTTAGAACATTTACCATAAAAGACGTAACAAATGATAAAAGATATCAAGAAAAAAATCTAGCCCTTTTGGGAGATCCTAAAAAAAGTAGATACAACATATACACGATATTTAAAGATATAGAATTAGGACGTGTTGATAAAATTGATAAAATTCTTTTTAGTGAAATGAAAACTAGCGATGCAGTACGGATAGTCCTTTATAAACTTTTTATACAATTGCGATTAAGTAAAGATGCCATGGTAATTGATTCAAATGCTACTAATATAAAAAATTTTGATAACGCTTTAAAAAAGAGTATCATACTTTTAAAAGAAAATATAGAAATCTTTGATAAACAAATTGCTCAAAAAGTTTTAGAACACTTAGTAACGATGAAAAAATCACTTAAAAATTATAAAAATTTACAATTTATTGATAACGAAGTTAAAGAGATGGCTCCATTTTTTAAAGAAAGTGAATTAAAAAAAATTCAAACTTCTCTATTAGAAAGAGAGGTAGAAGAGAAACATAAGATATCACATTTTTTTCAAACTCGTGAGTTTGCTATCATTTTTAAACAGTATGAATTATTACTAAAAGAAACAAGTAAATCTTATCTTTCTGTAGAGTCTAATACATCTATTGCAAAGACCATTAAAGATAAAATCTTTCTTCATTGCGAGAAAACAGCACTATTGTGTGATAAATATGAAGGTTGTCGTGATATAAAAACTTATAAAATTCTCAAAAAACCTTTTGATATATTAAAGATAATATTTGAAGAGTTTAATATGGTAACTGATAAAAAAAGTTATAAAGATACTTATAAAAATATTATATCAATAAAAAAAGAGATAAAAAATATAAAAAATATTAGTAAAAAGAAGATGATAATTACTACATATTTGGATAACTTGGAGAAAAAACCTGAGGATTATCAGATACTTAAAAAGAGTATAAAACATGAAAGTGAAGTTTCAATCAAAAAAAAGGTACGCTCACTACAAAAAAGTATAGAACATTTTAAAAAACAAAATACTTTATTTAACAAGTAGGTATTCATTTTTTAACTTTTAAGTGATATAATCAAAACAAAAAGGGGTTTTTATGAAAAATATCGTAAAAGTAATACTTTTGAGTTTGGTTATAGCTGTTTTGTCTTCATGTAGCAAAACACCCTATACTAACCGTAAACAGATGATTATGTTCTCACCACAACAAGAACTGCAAATGGGCTACCAATCAGCCCAACAGATACTAAAAACAGAACGAGTAAGCAATGACAGGCGTATGAATGCCATAGTTCAACGAGTTGGACAACGCATAGCAAATGCAGCAGCACAACCTGGATATAAGTGGCAATTTTTTGTTATAGATAAAGATCAATTAAATGCATTTTGTCTTCCTGGTGGAAAAGTTTTTGTATATTCAGGACTGTTTAAAGCAGTACAAAACGAAGATCAACTAGCCGTTGTCATGGGACATGAAGTAGCTCACGCAATCGCAAGACATGGAGCTGAGAGGATGAGTATGATTCAGTTAGGTCGTATGGGAAAAACTATCGCTTCTAAAACACTTGGTGGTGGAAAATATGCTGGGATTATCAACCAAGCTTATGGAGCTGGAGAGACTTACGGTATGGTTTTACCATTTAGTAGAAAGTTTGAGTATGAAGCAGATGAGATAGGTCTGTATCTGATGACAAAAGCAGGATACAATCCAAACGAAGCTATAAAATTTTGGGGAAATATGATGCAACTTAAAAAAGGTACAAGAAATCCACCAGAATTTTTATCAACTCACCCTGCTGATGGACATAGGATTCAAAAGATAAAAAAGTTGATTCCAACTGCATTACAACATTATAAATAAAGGTTAAAAAGTTTGAGTAAACAAGAAAAAATCGTCACAATGTTTGACGAGATAGCAGACACTTACGATGTAGCAAACAGAGTTTTAAGTTTTGGAGTTGATAAAAGTTGGCGAAAAGATGCTTGTGATAAAACATACAACTATTATGATAAAAAAGAGATAGATTTTATACTTGATGTGGCATGTGGTACTGGTGATATGTGCGAATTTTGGGATAAACACGCTAAAAAACATAGTATAAATATCACTAAAATAGTAGGAGCTGACCCTTCTGTTGGTATGCTCGAAAAAGCAAAAGAGAAAAAGTTAAATGCCCAGTTTGTTGTAGCTGAAGCTAAAAGTTTACCATTTGAAGACAATAGTGTAGATATCTTGAGTATCTCTTATGGTCTTAGAAATGTCATGGATAGAGCTGAGGGATTAGCTGAATTTTATCGAGTATTAAAACCTGATGGACTTTTAGTGATACTAGAATTTACAAAACTACAAAAAGCTAGTATCGCATCACGTGCTAGAGATTTTTATATGAAAAAGATACTACCAGTTGTTGGTGGATTTTTATCTAAAAACAAAGATGCTTATAGTTATCTTCCAAACTCTATAGAGGGATTTTTAACTAAAGAGATGTTAGTCAAAGAGCTTGAAAATACAGGATTTTCTATAAAAGAAGCCACAGGATACTCAATGGATATATCAACTCTTTTTATAGCTAAAAAGTAATTAGTCTAAATTCACAACTTCACAGTTAGCGTAAAAGTTTTTAACACTTTCGCTAACTGATATCACCCTTTTAAGATAACTCTCAAAATCATTTCTACTATAAACTATCTGTAAAGTTTTAGGATCTACTGCTCGTGAGAGTGCTACATAAAATTGACTATCAGCAAATATATGATCAACATTGCACTGCAATCTATCTAAGCTCATACCTTGTGATTTATGGATGGTGATAGCATAAGCAGGACGCAGAGGATACTGTTTTAAGATACAAAGCGTTTCACTATCAAGTGAGCCTCTATCATCAACCATAGAACGGCTAAGTTCAAACTCAAACCTATCTACCTTAACAAGTTTTCCATTTTTCTCAACTATGATAGAGTCATTGTCTATATGTTCAACTATAGCTTTTTCTCCATTATGATAAGTACCCCATTTATTTGTTGTAAAGATAACAGGAATTCCCTCTTTCAGCTTTAACTCTTCTATGATAGGAAGTGATTTTTTCCACGATGCGATACGTTTTTCATTTAGTTTTAAATCTTTTATCTCTAAAATCGCTGGAAGATTAAACTCTTCTCGTGGTACTTGTGCTACTTTTTGTGCATTTAGTATATCTGCTTCATAGTTTCTTCCATAAAGAATAGTTGCATTTGAGTTATCAAAACTATTTTCTCTTAGTTTTTGAAGATAAGATATAGTATCTTCATCTACAACCCCTACCCTAATCTTTTCAAGTATCTGCATAAACTCTTCATTGCTTGTTCTTTTTATCTTCGTAAGCTCAACAGTTAAAAAATCAAATATCTTCCATGCTGAACTCTCAAAAGCATAGATATTTTCACCAAAAATAGTTTGATTTTGTTGTTGCTTTTTCTGTATAGGAGGCAGTTGGAAAAAATCACCTACAACAAGAAGATTGCCTATATATTTAGCATTTCTAAGACGATAAAGTATCATATCAAGCAAATCAGCACTAACCATGCTTATCTCGTCAATGATGATAAGATCAGTCTTTTTGAGGATTTTGGCTAACTCTTTGATACGATTTTTGTTATATCTGTCAAAAGAGGTAAGTTCTTCAAAGTTTGAAGCGATGCCAAAAGAGAAAAAACTATGTATAGTTTGCCCACCAACATTTACAGCAGATATACCTGTACTACCAAGGACTACAACACCACGATAGTTTGATTTGTAGTCTTGAATGATTTGTTTGGTGAGGTAACTCTTGCCAACTCCAGCACCACCTGTAAGGAAAACATTTTGTTCTTCAAGAAGCTCTAGTATATTTGTTAAAAGATGCACAAAACCACCATTTTTAGTGAGATTATAACAAAAGATTAGTAACTATTGGATATAACTCGCTCTTTTTGTGCTTCATATTGTTGCTGTTTTCTATCTTCATAGTATGCTAACTCTTTATTTATAGATGCTCTCTCAACTTCTGTGATACTTCTATTTTCTAAGATATCTTTTAAAGCAACTCTCATGATATCTCGTGTATGGTCATTTACAATCAACTCTTTAACCCCTTGGACAAACTGTCGTGAATTATCTGTAGCTAGTTTAGGAAGTGAAAAATGTAAAATCTGATTAAACTTCCACTCTAGGGAGATAGTTTCTCTATTTTTTCTATCTTGAGTTTTATCATCTGAAAGTAAAATTTTCTCTTTTTCATATATAAAAGTTTCATTTATAAGTCCATAAAGTGTTGAGTATTGGTTTTGTGTTAGCAGTGATTTATCTTGCATAGATACTTGAGGTTCTTTTGGCAATGCTTTTTTTTCTATTTTGGATATAGCTTGTTGTTTGAGTTGAGGAATTTCAAAATCATCTTCATAGTTATTTAATTCATTTACATTTACCATGTCACTATTTGATGAACTCCAAGGTTTTGCTATGAAAAGATATAAAAATGCAAAGAATAGAGCTAAAGAATAAGATGCTAACAATATATTCTCTTTTATATAAGAGATAAAACTATCCAAATAATCTGAGCCAATTTTCATCATAGGCGACGATTTATCAGTAACTTCACTCACAGTTTTACTATCTACAGTTGTACTCTCAATAGGCTCTACCATGGATGGTTCAACTAGTGTAGGCTCTTGTACTACGCTAGTTTCATCACTTGCATGTGCTTTGTTTATGATAGCTTCAACCTCTTGCTCAGTAATACTTTTTTGACTATCATTGGAAACTACATCTTCAGCTGGTGTGTCAAATGTAGCTAAAGGTTCATTTATAACTTCATTTGATATAGAGTTAGAAGCTAAAGTTGCCAATGGAAGCTCATCTGTATCAACAGAAGTTATCATTTGAGTATCATCACTAAATGTTTGTTCAGGAGTAATATTTGTAACTGGCTGTTCAAATGTTGCCAATGGTAAAGAGGCTACTTCTTGAGCACTCTTTTCTATATCATCACTTGGAGTGTCACTACTTGTTATCCATTCACTTTGTGTAGAGATTTCACTGTTATTAGTTGCATCTTCTAGCATGGCAACTGTTTTTGTATCATTATATATTTCAGTAGGAACACCTGTCCACATTTTACTCTTTATACCGACCATATCAGCATATAAAAAATCAATCAATAGTATAGATAAAAATAAAATATTTTTCACTAAATTCCTTTTAAATTTAAACTATATTACAATATTAAGTTTAAATTTTCTTTAATCTTTATTAGTTATGTAAAAAAGTTATAATTTTTCTTCACTTTATAAGTGATTTACATACTCTTAAAAAAATTGCACTATAATCTTTTTAAAAGTATGAAGGTTTATGATGGAGTTTAGAGTAGATAACAGTGATAATGATGCAAGAGCTTGTACGATAAAAACAGCTCACTCAACTATACAAACACCTGTCTTTATGCCTGTAGGTACACTGGGAAGTGTAAAATCGTTAGATAGTCAAGACTTAATAGAACATCTCAAGACTGATATCATCTTAGCAAATACCTACCACCTTTATCTTCGTCCAGGTGATGAGAGTGTTAAACATTTTGGAGGTTTGCACGGATTTGCTAACTATCCTAACAGTTTTTTAACCGATAGTGGAGGTTTTCAAGCTTTTTCACTCTCTAAGATGACAAAACAAGATGAAAATGGTATCACTTTTAAAAGTCATATAGATGGCTCATATCACTACTTTACACCCCAAAAGGTTTTAGATATCCAGTATAACTTAAACAGTGACATCATGATGGTTCTTGATGACCTCATAGCCCTTCCAGCTGAGATAGAGAGGATAAAACTCTCTATTGAGAGGACAACATCATGGGCTAAAAAGTCTATCGAATATCATAAACTTCAACAATCAAAAGGGATAGGGACACATCAAAATATCTTTGCAATTGTCCAAGGAGGAATCGACAAAAACTTTCGAAAACTTTCAGCTACACAACTAACAGAGTTTGATTTTGATGGTTTTGCTATCGGAGGATTAAGTGTTGGTGAAGCAAACCAAGATATGTATGAAACTGTAGAATTTACAACACCATATCTTCCAAAAGATAAACCACGATATTTGATGGGAGTAGGAACGCCAGAGGATTTGGTTGAAAATGTTGAGCGAGGTATAGATATGTTTGATTGTGTTATGCCTACAAGAAATGCACGAAATGGTACACTTTTTACATCATTTGGGAAGATAAATATCAAAGGAGCTACACATAAACTAAGTGATGAACCCATAGATAGTAGATGTTCTTGTCACACTTGCAAAAATTATTCACGAGGATATCTAAATCATCTCTTTAGAAGCCATGAGTTAACATACTTTAGACTTGCATCTTTGCACAACTTATACTATTATCTTAACTTGATGAGTCAGATGAGAGAGGCAATTTTGGAAAATAAATTTCAAGAATTTAAAAAAGATTTTTATACAAAAAGAAGTTAAAAGTGCTATCATAAAAGAAAAGGATAACAAATGCGAAAATTGATTCTTATATCCGTTGTACTATTTTTCACAGGTTGCACAGCTACGCACAACCCATTTGCCCATGTTGGAGCTAGTAAAACTATCAACATAGGTGGAATTGATGTGGGTGTAGGTATACACGATATCATCCAGTTGGGGCAATAGCTATTTTGTTACATTTATAACTACATAATCTCTTGCACTATTTCCTTCTAAGTCGGTGATAGTGAGAGTTACAGTATGTTTACCTTGTGAGAATGAAGCCTCAAAGTCTGATTTGTTTGAAAGTTCTACTCCGTTCTCTTTCCAACTATAAGTTGCTATATCATCAGATACTTTACATATCCCATGCCCAGATAATTTCACAGTTTGATTAATCTTACTATCTTGGTTTTTCCCAGCACTTGCTTTTAATGATATATCACTCTCATTTATACCAACAAGAACACAAACTCTATCAATTGAAGTGAGATTTTGTTCATCTGTAACTTCTAATGTAGTCTCATAAAAACCTCTTCTATTATATCTTTTTTCAAAATGCTCTTTATTGCTTAAAACATTTGAATCACTATCAGTCCATAGATATTTCAATGCTTCTGAATCACCATCGCTATCATAACTCCCACGAGCATCATATACAACACATTTACATGGTTTTATAGATGTAATCTCTACATCACCATTTACTAAAGCAACAGCTGTTGGTGGAACACTTAGAGCTTTTGGCTCAATCTTTGGTAAATTTGGTATATCAGTAGATACACTTTTTTCAACAACATCACCCTTTGGTTTTAACACCGTTAGAGATTTTTGACCATCAATACAACAAGCTCCTTCACTACCACAACCAGTAACTAAAAATGCCAATGCCAAAACTAAACTTCCTTTTACTAATACCTTTTTCATAACTTTCTCCTGCTTTTATGTAGATTTTCACTACTTGATTTTAGAATTCTAACAAAGGGTTGTGTCAAAGTTGTGTCATTTATTAAATATATTGAATTTTATTTCATTTATAACAAATATACTTAATAATTTTCTTTAGATGCTTCCATTTTTAAAAGCATTGGAGAGTTTTAACAATAGATTGATTATAATCATTTTTATGAACCAGTCCGAGAGTAAAAAATTCAAAATAGCCTTTATCTTTTTTATAGTTTTTATACTATTTATGATTTTAGTAGCTGCTTTTTTCAATATCGTTACAAGTGAAAAAAGACTACCTACTCTAACACGCACAGAAACAGATGTGGCTCTTCGTGGTGGTATATATAGTCGTAACAACTTTACTATAAGTGGAAGTAAAAAGCTATATTGTGCAGAAGTAGACACTCGAAACATCGACCCTGATAAATATGACCTTTTTATAAAACTCTTTTCAATCTTTAGCAAGATAGACCCAGATACTGTCAGGCAGAAATTGGAATCAAATTTTGGATATGTAAAACTAACTTATAAACTAGACTCAAAATCAGCTCGATATGTAAAACAACTTCGCTCAAACCTCTTAAAATATAGAGTTTTAAAACACTACACTGACCCAGATAGTGGAGAAACTTTTCTACATGCACTCTCTATCACTGAAAGTAGTGAACATCGAGAGTTTCCACTAAGCGATACTTTAACGCCAGTTTTAGGCTTTATGGAAAAGAAAATCAAAAACAATTACACTATCATAAGTGGAAAGTATGGACTTGAAAAGTTTTATGATAGTGCACTAAGTGGTATACAAAGTACAAAAATATTCGGAAGAAAAGATGTTCATCATAACATCATCCTAGACAATAAAAGTGAAGTAAAAACACGCATAGATGGGCTAGATGTTATAACCAGTATCTCGTTAAAACTTCAAAAAGCTTTAGAGAGTATACTTGATAGGCACAAGATACAAACAGGAGCAAAAGAGATTATAGCTTCTGTTATGGATAGTCGAACAGGTGCGATACTAGCTATCTCTAGTTCACGCAGATACAATCCATCTCATATCATAGATATAGATAGTACAACTATCTCTGTAACAAGATATATGTTTGAACCAGGATCGGTACTAAAGCCTATCACCTTCTCCCTTTTGCTAAAAGAGCAAAAAGTCCACCCAAATGATATCATAAACACAGAAAATGGTATTTTAAAACTAGGCAATAAAATCATAACAGATGAACACAAATATGACTATTTGAGTGCTGAAAATGTGATAGTACACTCTAGCAATGTTGGCATGGCAAAACTTTCTCAACGATTAGATGAGATTGATTTTTATCAAGGACTAAGAAAGTTTGGGTTTTCACAAAAAACAGGCATTGATATATCAGATGAGCTTGGTGGAAGCATACCAAATATCCATCAACTAAAACATAGTACCTATAAAGCAACTACATCTTATGGATATGGTATAAAAGTTAATTTCTTCCAACTTATGTGTGCATTTAACGTATTTAACAACCAAGGGAGATGGATAAAGCCGAGTATCGGAAGTTTTTATCGTACAGCCGATGGACAGATACAAAAAATAGAACGCAAAAAAAGTCATCAAGTGTTAGAGCCAAATATCGCATATATCATGAATCATATCCTTAGAAAAGTTGTAAAAGATGGAACAGGACGAGGAACTTATATAGAAGGTTTACGAATCGGTGGAAAGACTGGAACTGCTCAAATATCTGTAAAAGGGGTATATGAAAAACTATATAACAGCTCATTTTTTGGATTTGCCAATGATCCAAAACATATGTATACTATCGGAGTGACTGTCATAGAGCCAAATCCAGAGGGAAGTGTACACTTTGCATCAAAAAGTGCTGTACCAGTTTTTAGGGATATTGTGGAGTTGTTAGTGGATTTGAAGGCTTTAAAACCTGTGGTAAAACCTTAGGGAAATCCCTAAGGTTTTGATATCTTTAATACAGACCGTATCTGTTATCTTTTCTCTTATATAAAACGCGTGTTTTGTCATCTTTATCATTGAAGATATAAAACTGCATGTTACTCTCTTTTAACATATCAAGTGCCTCTTCTATATCCATAGGCTTATACAAATCAAGCTCCATAGGTACGATTTCATCAATTTCGCTATCATTCTCAGCATGCTCATCATCAAAATCTGGGATACTTAAGTTTGCAAATTCACTCACCTTTACAGCTTTGTGTGCTTTTATCTTATCTGCGTGTCGCCTAAGAACTTTTTGGGCTCTCTCTATAGCCAAATCCACAGCTGCATATAAATCTTTATCTTTTTGTTTTACAACGATGGTATTTTTGTGGGGTAGATTGATTGAAAATTCGACAGAAAAACCTTTTTTCCCACCCTTTTCATCTGAAGAAACAGCTACTCTAGTAGAGATTATGTCTAAATTGTATTTCTTTAAAGTCTCGATTGCAGACTCAATGTGTGCCTTGATTGGCTCCGTTAACTCAAGTTGTCTTCCAACTAAACTCATATTCATGATGTTCTCCTTTACATGGAATATACTCTATAATTTTACACTAAATTCAATTGATTTAATATTAAACTATGCACTTATTTTAATCAATAAGTCATATTTACATTTAAGGTTTTTGGATGGTTCGTCTA
Organism: Lepetodrilus ovalis; assembly: GCA_032361185.1. Classification (NCBI taxonomy): domain Eukaryota; kingdom Metazoa; phylum Mollusca; class Gastropoda; order Lepetellida; family Lepetodrilidae; genus Lepetodrilus; species Lepetodrilus ovalis. The sequence goes on from JAUTBQ010001355.1 coordinate 14,130, forward strand.
TAAACGCTTATCGGCTCAGTTATACCTGTGTTTGCTTGGTTAACAGAAACCTTAACATCGATGATAACTGTCATGTTTGATTCGTTGGTTTCGACATTGTTTGACAAGATATTGTTACAGTTTACGATATCTTTTCCCATGTACCAAATAGTAACATTCGCTTCATGTGTTGAAGCTACTTCTGGATAGCGTATATTTATACTTTCGATACAACTTACATTGTTTTCATGTCCTGATATGGCAAGAAGTGCAAACTCAGTAGAACTTCTTGCCAATATCTCTGCTTGCTCTTTAAGATACAAATCAAGTGTTGTTTTTACAGTTGTACTTGATAAACTTATCATCAAAGTCATAAGCGTAGATACAGTTATCATGATGATGATAGCCGTGATAAGTCCAAAACCTTTACGCATCAAAATACCGCCTTCTCTTTACAAAATCCGATAGGAATACCTGTTTTATTTCCATCTTGTATACAGAGTTTTATCTGTACGCTATTTCCAGATTGTGTAAACTTAAAAGTACTTACATGTTCAGCTATCACAACCTTTAAAGTATTTGTATCGTTAAATTTTTCATGACTTCCACCAACACTTTGCCATGGCTGATAGTTGTAGTGAAAAGTTAAGTTAAAGTCATCATTATCACCATGGAAGTCTGGTACAAGAGCATAAGCACTCCAACAGAGGTAGTACTGTTCAACAATAGTCTTATTAAAATCACCCTCTACAAACTCTAACACATCTTCTGATTTCATTCGCACGGGGTAAGTACTGTTATGATCATTTGAGTTGGGATTTAATCCATACGATGTGGGAGTTGACAAAGAACTAAATTTAAAAATCACAGCAGGTTTATCTTTGCTTGCATCATTTAAATCAACTGAGCCATAAGATAGAGCTTTGATAGTATTATTTGCAAAAGTTAGATGTGAACCTTTTGTAGATATTTGTGACATGTTTGTCTCATCACTACTACCTTGATTTCTCAAATCCACAAAACCACTCCAACCAGGAACCATGCCACTTATAGTTGCATTGTATTCACCTACAAAGCCTTCATTGTCATATCCTAACCACTCAAGCATATCGTAGCTTATACTGTTGTTATTTTCTGCCAAAGGTTTAAAAGAGGATGGATTTTGAGAATTTTTAGTAATCACACTCTCTTTGATACGAAACTTTAACCGTTTTGCTATCTCATCAAGTGCTAACTCTGTCTGCTGTTGTAGTTGGTTGACTATTTGTGCACGTAAGTAGCCATGGTACATCTTGGCGATGATATCAGTTCCTATCATTGCTACTATTCCAAGTACCACGATAACCATAATAAGTTCTATAAGAGTAAAAGCTTTTCTTTTTATCATCTTTCTCATTAGAGTATATCCTGTGGTTGTAATTCTTCTAGTCTTGATTGTCCAATATTTGTTGAAAAAGTTCTTAATCTAAAATCTTGTCCATCTTTACTTTGCACATATATCTCTATCATTTTGATATTTGTACTTTTACTGACATCTGTTATAGTAGCTTTACTTGATATATTAAAATCAAAGTTGATGGTCTGTTGTGAATAATCTGTTTTATCAGAGATATAAGATACCGTTGTTGTCATATTAAAATCTCTAAGATAATCAAGAGTGCCATTTATATCTTGTAGTTTTACATTTTGCTGATCAAAATCATTTATACCAACTATATCACTGTTATCAACGATATTTGAGGGTAATTTTCTACCAGCAATTGAGCTATTTCCTTCAAAAAATCTACGACGAATTCCTATTTGAAAGTGACCTTTTCGAAGATCTCCAACAGATCTATTTAAATCATCTGAACCATTTAAGACATCCAAAACTTTGATATATGTTTGAGGACCACTCTTTTTACTTGAGTTTCTATCCCACTCATAAGTTAAGATATTTCCAATTTTAGTTCGTGCTGCTAGTATAGACTCTTGCATAATAGAAAAAGAGTCATTGTTTGTACTTTGACTAAGCATCAAAGGGATGGTCATAACAGAGATAGCGATGATAACTATCGATATAACAAGTTCAATCATAGAAAATGCCGATCTATTCATACTACCACTCCAACTCAGTTTATAGTAGTAATATCGACAATTTCTAGTTCAAGTTTAGTTCAAGCCCTATTCATTTCTCAAAGTTTGAAGCACATCTATGTCAGTTGCTTTTTTAGATGGATAAAATGAAGACAGAAGTACGATAACGATAGCTCCAACAACGATAGAAACAAAATCCGTAGTTGACAAATCAAGTGGCAATTTACTCGTACCATAAACATCAGCAGGAAGTGTAACGATATCAAAATGACCAAGAAGATAGATACCCAAAAGTCCAAGCATCGTTCCAAACAAGATACCAGCACCACCGATAACAGAGCCTAAAAGGAAAAATGCTTTTTTTATCTCATCTTTGGTAGCCCCAAGCGATAAAAGTAAAGCGATTTCTCTTCGTCTATTCATAACCGTCATAAGAAGTGAGGAGATGATATTTAAAGAAGCAACCAATATGATGAGCATCAAAACGATAAAAAGAGCTTTTTTCTCCATAGCCATGGCTGAAAAGAGATTGCCATTTTGTTCCCACCAACCAACAGCTACTAACCCCTCTGGAAGAAACTTCTTTATACGCTTTATCTCTTCTAACGGTGTATCTGAGTAGACATGTATACCATCATAACTGTTATCTTTTATCTTAAGGATTCGTGAAAGGGCTTCTATGGTTGTGTAGATATAAGCTTGATCATAAGCTTGCATACCTGAGTGAAAACTCCCTCTATATTTAAATCTCTTCATAGTAGGGATGAGTGAAAACCCTCCAGGTTGAGATTGGGTAAATACTAAAGTTGTTTTAGCACCTTCTAAAAGTCCAAAACTATCAGCAATACCTTGCCCTGTGATGATTTCAAATTTTGATATATTTTTATCTTTTACTGCTTCTTTGATGATGTTGTTTATCTTTACTTCATCTTCAAAGTTTACACCAAACAAAGCAGCACCCTCCATCACTTGTCCCTGTTTTATGATAACTTGAGAATTGATATAAGGACTAAAGTTAAGCTCTGGAAATTTCTTTTTAAGAACTGCTAACGAGTAGACATCTACACCTCTTTCAGCTCGTGGAAGTATAGTTATGGGATAACTCATCGTCGAGATTTTACTTTTAAACTCTTTGCTCGTACCATTCATAATAGCCATGGCAATGATAAGAACCATAAGCCCTATGGAAACTCCTAAAAAAGCTAAAAGAGCACTTATGGTTATAAACGGTTGGCTCTTATCAAATCGTAGATACTTTTTGACAAGATAAGGAACTAAGCTTGAAGAGTTCACTTGGCTAAAAGTCCTTTTTTAGGTCCACTTTTTCCACAACAGTTTTTATACTTTTGACCACTTCCACACGGACAAGGGTCATTTCGTGGTACTTTTTTAATTTCCACCTCTTTGTTGCTTTCCATCGTTTCAGATGGGTCTTGATGTGTAAGTTCAACATTGTTTTCAGCAGCGGCTTCCATCTCTGCCATCATTTTAGCCATGGCAGCTTCTCTCTCTTTCTCTTGTGACTCATCACGAAGTTGCACAAGTTGGAGTGTTTTTGTACTCTCATGCTTTATCCTAGAGATGAGATCCATAAACATCTCATAACTCTCTTTTTTATACTCAGTCAATGGATCTTTTTGGTTATAACCACGAAGCCCAATACCAGTTTTTAAGATATCCATCTGATAGAGATGCTCTCTCCAACTTTTATCAACTACTTGCAGATAAACGATTTTTTCTATCTCATCTCTCTGTTTTTGATCTATGATAGACATCTTTTGCTCATACATGTCAGTTAAAGCAAAGTTTAGTTTTTCACTCAACGCTTCAGCTTCTAGGTTTTTAAAGTCATCTTGTGAAAACTCTATCAACACCTCTTCACGAAGAAGTGCCACAAGTTTTTCTATATTGTACTCATCTTCAGGAATCCCTACATATATATCACTTCTACTTAAAAGATCATTTACATAATCAAGTCTATTGTCTTTGACTTTTTGTGTTATATCGTACTCTGGATCTAAAAGCTCGTTTCTATATCTATAGATAACATGTCTTTGTTTGTTTGCTATATCATCATACTCTAGTATATGTTTACGAGATTCATAGTGGAGGTTTTCCACTTTTTTCTGTGCATTTTCAACAGCTCTTGTTACCATGCCTGATTCTATATGTTCACCCTCTTCAATTCCTAGTCTTTCCATGATAGATTTTATCTTATCACTTCCAAAGATACGAAGAAGACTATCTTCAAGACTTAGGTAAAACTGACTAACTCCTGGATCTCCCTGACGACCTGAACGACCACGAAGTTGGTTATCTATACGACGACTCTCATGGCGTTCTGTTCCGATGATATAAAGTCCACCAAGAGATTTTATCTCATCAGTTATCTTGATATCAACACCACGACCTGCCATGTTTGTAGCTACTGTAACAGCTCCTTTATTACCAGCGTCAAGGATAATTTTTGCTTCACTCTCATGGTGCTTTGCATTTAGTACTGTATGAGGAAGTTTTGCTTTTTTCATAAGCTCATGTAAAAGTTCACTTTTCTCGATAGAAGCAGTTCCCACAAGAACTGGTTGTCCATTTTTATGTAACTCTTGGATTTTTCGTATAACTGCTTCAAACTTCTCACGTTCACTCTTATATATAAGATCATTTAAATCTTTTCTATCAACTGGAACATTTGTAGGAATTGAGATAACTTCTAGTTTATATATCTGTTCAAACTCTGTAGCCTCAGTTTGAGCAGTACCAGTCATACCTGCTAGTTTGTTATACATCCTAAAATAGTTTTGAAATGTGATATCAGCTAAAGTTTGTGACTCTTCTTGTATCTCTACTTTCTCTTTTGCTTCAAGAGCTTGATGAAGTCCCTCGCTATATCGTCTTCCTTCACTTAAACGCCCTGTAAACTCATCAACGATAACAACTTCACCCTCATTTACGACATAATCAACATCTTTTTCAAAAAGATTTCTAGCCTTTAGAGCTTGGTCAAGATGATGACTTAAAGATGCATTTTCAAGACTATAAAGGTTATCAACATCAAATGCCTTCTCAGCCTTCTCAACTCCATCTTCCGTGATAATTATAGTTTTATTTTTCTCATCAACAACAAAATCACCAGTCTCTTGTTTTACTTCACCTTTTTCATCTTTTTCAGTTGCTCTTTTAAAAGTTTGTGCGATGGTATCAGCTTTTGAATAACCGTCAAGTGTTCTATTTGTAGGTCCTGATATGATAAGAGGTGTACGAGCTTCATCTATCAAAATCGAATCAACTTCATCAACGATAACATAGTTGTGTTCACGCTGTGCTTTCTCTTCAAGAGAGTATTTCATATTGTCACGAAGATAGTCAAAGCCAAACTCATTGTTTGTTCCATAAGTTATATCAGCATCATACTGTGCTTTTCTTTCTAACTCATCGTGTATATCGTTTGTAATAACTCCAATTTTATAGCCTAAAAACTCATAAATACGACCCATATCTTCAGCATCTCTTTTTGCTAAGTAATCATTTACCGTTACAAGATGTACACCTTTTCCACTCATAGCGTTTAAAACTATTGGAAGAGTTGCTACTAATGTTTTACCCTCACCTGTTTTCATCTCTGCTATTTTTCCATCATGAAGAACTAAACCACCAACCATCTGAACATCATAGTGTCTAAGCCCCGTAGTTCTTTTACTAGCTTCTCTTGTGATAGCAAAAGAGTCTACAAGTACTTCACCTAGACCCTTCTCTTGCTCTTGTACTTGCTGTTTTAAGTTGTTAAATGCCTCTTTAAGTTGTTCATCGCTAAGTTTCTCAAACTCAGGCTCTTTAGCATTTATAAGATCCACAATTTTTTGATATTGTTTGACAATTTTGTCATTTT
>JAUTBQ010001465.1:0-20064 GCA_032361185.1 Lepetodrilus ovalis
TACTACTACTACTACTACTACTACTACTACTACTACTACTCTACTACTACTACTACTACTACTACTACTACTACTACAACAACTAATAATAATAATAATAATAATAATAATAATAATAATAATAATAATAATAATAATTACAATAATATTACGAATGATATACTTAAATTGCACCTGATATCCATCATAAGGTAAAATAATAGAGGTGTCGTAACAATTTCGAATGCTTTTGTACATAGGTATGCATCTGATACTTTAAGAACAATTATGCTTCTCAACGAACACCTGTTTCAGAGTCTGAAATTCTTGTAATGTATAATATATACATATTCAATAACACGGCCCATATAGGTCTTCAACCAGCACCACTCCAATGCATTGACTACGGTACTAGGAGATCCTAGAAGGCTAGCCCTGACAACGATAGCATCAGCCGATGGTTTAGCTTTCTTGATCCGTATTGAAACAGAGCTTGTCTCGGTAGTGTTAAACTGTCATTTCCACCCATAGGGGATTTACCTCCATTGTGCTTAACTTCCAGACCGAGCAGTAATGTCCCCCCGCTCGTGTCCAAGACGAAAGGGGAACCGTTTTAGCACTAAGTTACTTGGATATTTTTGTCAGGGTGTCGCGACCTTTGTCTTAATTATTTTTGCAGAGTTTGATATATCTCCCGGAGGTCAGCAGGTATGAGAGGGACATTCGCGGAAGCAATATTTATCAGGTGTTTTCCCTTCACCTTTTAGACATGTATATCCCTATGTAAGTGATGTGGATCGTACTAAGAGGTTTGTCCTTTGTTTGTCTGTCAAATTAGGATAGAAGGTATCGGATATGTTTAATGCATACTCGTGCATATCAATGAAGGGTCTGTTATGCATGCATACATATGTATACATGTATAGTCAATGGAATGTTTCGCCACAAACACAATCCCCCCAAATACATTCCAGGTATCCATTTACGTAATAGTGAATCAGAAACACACGCTCGCACGAGCGCACACACACAAGCACACACACACACACACACACACACACACACACACACACACATACACACACAAACACACACACACACACACAAACACACACACACACACATATACACACATGCGCGCATGAGAGTGGAATCGATCAATAAGCTATACCAGATGAACATAAATATTTAGAAATATCAACGCAATTCCTGCCCTACATTCCAGCTCTAATAATGATTTAACATGGTAAACAATACATATTTGGAAACATATTGTAGTAATCAACGGAAAACCATCCTTCGATATGATGAACATCCGTACATCTCTTTGAAGAACGTGATGAAACTCAAAGCATGAGCATATTGTGTGGTTTATGATGACGTATATGCATACATGTTGCAACCGTCTGCAAGCTAGTTACTTGTTTATGGCGTAATGCCTCTTCAAAGCCCGCAAATCTGTATTTAAACATACGCGGAAAGGTTTGTTAATTATCATATCTTCCTGTGAATATAGTGTTCAAGTCTTCCATAAATGATTTTAGCATAGACTATACTTATTTGCCCAGGTGCTTAGCAACTATAAAACCGTGACACTTCTGACACGACACCACATAAAAGCAGAGGTTTTGAAAAATATATATCCACAAACTACAAATATTATGTTTATTTTAGACCATACGGGATCGTTCAATACACAATCAACAAACGTTGGTCAACAATCGTTTTAGCAGATCCGTTCCAACTTTTCGATTTTCTATATAAAATGTCTGCCTTCATCAATCATGATTCTTTCCAGCATGCCCACCGTCTAATTTCAAACCGCTGATCCGTTAATGTTTCATATTTTTTTCGTAAACAATCGAGCGGGAAATTATTCGCTACTCGGTATAGGAACCAAACGATATCCCAGGCTGTATGTAGTTCGCTAGATCTCCCTCCCGTCTGAGGACTTCCGGTATCAAGCAGAGAAGGGTATCTCGCGAGAACGATAGCAGTTTGACATGTATCACTTTGGGTTTTTTCCCCCTGTCTCCAAGGGATGTTCACATGCACGTATCGCAATTGTATCTCAATAATGTATCGTGTGAACAACAGTTTGGCTTCAGATTTCACGTTTGTGTTCATCTTTTTTTGGAGTCCCTGCCATTTATACTAAAGGGGCGGTAATAAAATAAACTTTATAACTTGTTTACCCATCCTCATTCATTTTGGAATGGAATATGTTTAAACCATTTATATTAAATAGAAATAATAAAAAAATATTTTTAGATATTTTCGAATTTATTATTTTCATCGTCATAATGCTGTATACATTGAACTTTATATTAGGATCTTCCTGAATATCCTCACAGCGTCAAGAATAGTAGACATCTGGCGGTGTGGCAATAGTTGAGATGCGAATATACCTGTATACTAGGGTGTTCTGTTTACGCCCGCTTTGGAATAATGGGTAATTCATGGGTAAACCAGAGTATTTCTCTTTAATTAAATTAATCGTTTTACCACATTGCGAAACATGCTATCTGGGGTTACTAATTTGGTTTTATTAGTACCAAAAATGGTAAAACATTTTTATGTTTTGAGGAGATGATTGTAGGTAGTGAATCAGTTAATATAAATATGTTTACCACTATCATTCCTAGATCAATCAGTGATCGAAAATGAAACATTTATTCGAGAAGACAATCACACGGCTTATAATTGAATCTCCCTTGCAACATTTGTTCGGGCGACAGTGTTGCTTTAATTGACATTTGACACAGAGTGTAATTAGCTCCAATCGAGGTCGGCTTCACTTAGGGACACTCGTAGGTTGTCGTCTCGGAATCGCCGTGACAATGACGAATCGTTGGTCAAACGACGTCTAGAAGTGGGCGCCTATAATTGGACCAAGGCAAAAATTAATGCACCACTCAGGTGTAATGTTGGTTAAAGTCCTTGATAATATTCCCAAATACGATTCCATATGAGAATAGTGTAAATTGTTCGGAGGCTCCGAGCGACATTGCCAATTAGTTAACCAATGGATCAATTTAGGAAAGCTTTTAGCTCGCTCTTCTGTCTACGCGAACACACGAAATCACATATTTCGAGGACGTGTTTCTCAGATGTTGTAATTGACAAACAAAGACACGTGCTATAATAAAAACAAAATATTTAAAAAAGAATATGGTGTTTGGACGTTTGTTATATGTATAATGTTAACAATAACAGTACATTTATGCATGAAGCAAATTCGTCATCGGAATAGCAAAATCACAATTTTCTTTAGAATTAATTTTTTGAAAAGTTTACTTTTAGGAAGTACAATTACACATTGCTTTATTAAACCATAAAGCTGCTGATCGTATATTAACAATGCTTACCACACACACACACACACACATATATATATATATATATATATATATACACACACATACAACACACACGCACACACACGCACGCCCACGCACGCGCGCGCGCACACACACACACACACACACACACATACATAATTAATACCAGTTGATAAATATAGTACATGTACGTAGATGTTTTAGGAAAAATGCACCTGCGTGTACAAACCAGGACAGGACAGGAGCGTGATTGGCATGGACGTACCTTCACGCAATACTCTGTACAACCAGTAAACAGGCAATCAAGGTGTGCGTGTGCGTGTGCGTGTTTAGAGCAAAGAAAGTTGGTGTGGCAGCACTGGTCATGTCTGTTTTTAACATTCTGTTTGAAATTGGCATCCATGGAACCTATTTTCAGTATTATCGTACAGAACCCACTTAGAATGGTATATATGTTACAGTCAATGTCTATAATCAGTCAATATGTACATTGCCTGAGTGAATCAGTCATTATACATATTGACTGAAAATTTCAGTCAATATACATATTGACTGTAACATATATACGAACATAACGAATGCTACCTGCATTCTAGTTACTGAATCGAAAATAATTGCAAAGTATTATCTAGTCTCGAAAACATGTATACGAATTATAGTATTGTTTCACTTCATTTCAAACAAAATACGATTAATTAATTGTAACTAGAAGAGCTAGTGTAGCGCTTGCAATAGTTAATTTTGCTTTGGTGACATATTCATCTATTACTATTCCAGTATTCAATGTTGTGTAGAACTATACCTATTCCTATTGTATCTTTCCTGCACCAATTTCGTTGTATTATATATAATGGTATGTAGACGTCTCATGTTGGCACGAGAGGTAATGTATTTTATCAAATAACAACAGACATCGATTTTCCTATTGGATCACGCATGACATTGTTGCGGAAGCCTTTGAAATACACTCACACTCAGAAGCCGGTTAACTTTTGCCACGATAATTGTTCTTTCATCTGAGCAGTTACGTTACGCGTGCGTTGCAACGTGCAAGGGCATATAACTCTAACATGCACAGCTCGAACAATGCGGAGATGTGCTGAGCTATTTAAATACAAAACTAAGAGTCTACCATCTGAGCTTGGGACACTTCCTGATCAGAATACAGTCTAAGGGAGACAACCGCGATCTTGCCAGCCAGTTTCTCAATATTCTCTACCGTACAGTTGCATACTTGATACATACAAGTTGATAGATAGTCGAATCGTAGCGTTCTACAATCTCATATTCTAGTTTACTATCGGCATATATATCTAAAATGTATCCTATATATAGTGTATGATTATATAAAGGCAGACATTTGCAAATCCTGGGCAATACTTGTATAGACCGATACGTAGTGTATTCAGTACATAACTAAAGGAATTAATTGAGGAATCTATTCCTCACATTACAATACCACTGACTAATTCTGAATACTTTTAGAACCTAATAAATGATTTTCTAGCCTACGATATTAGCGAAAATAGTTACCAATACTATCTCTAGCTAATATAGGTTTTTGTTTTATTAGAGTCTCCACTTGTATAATTTATGACGTTTCCTCGTTTGGTTTATATAGACTGTTTATCGCAATATAGACGGCATTCGGAGTAGAATATTTAAAACAAAACCAAAATATTTTACTAAATTTGATTGCAAACATTATTAATGAAAATGGAAAATTAAAATATAGCGAGATTTACAAAGATTGTTGAATTTGGTGTAGCAATTACTCTGTACGTTGTTTGTACATGCTTCTAAATCATCCACAGCCATTTGGATTTTCAAACAGTTTTCAAACCGAATTTAATGAACAAAATGAAATATTTGTTACAGATTAGATGGATCTCAAATTATGACAAATATGACGTTTAACGTAATAATACATATTGATTAATACTACTTAAATAACGTGCACCGTTATATATGTTTAACGTTGTCGATACATTTTATAGATGCATACCAGATGTGCATTGTGTTAATGTATTTAATGGTGAACATTTGCTACAGCATTCAAAGAGAAGGTTTTCCTCGCCAATATCTCAAATCTGTTTCCAAAACCGTTCAAGCATTAATTTTATTTATTTATTCTTCCTCTTTTACACGAGGGTTTGGCCAGCAGTATATATAATGATAGCATATGCAGGTTTAATTATAAGCTAGAACACATCTGAAATTCTCACTGATTGCTTTGTTTGGAAAATAATTAATATTTGAGTCTATTGTGCTGTGCCACAGGTTAATCTGGGTAAGCGAACTTCAACAGGCCCGATTGAATCATAGACTGCACACCTGCAGTGAGAAAACAGATATCCCAGATCACGCAACTCTTTCGTCGGATTTAGTTTTAATCGCACCTTCCTAATGACTTTACACCCATAACAAAACATAACCCAATAGCATTTACTCAAATGGTGTTACTTCAAACTGAGTTCGAATTTCAGACTTTACGACATCTGTTCGTTCTTTATAATGTAATATATATGTTGCCATTGGATAAGTCCTTCAGCATTATCTGAATGTACTCGGCCAGCGCGATTTCAAAGGCAACATACTGTAGTATGATCAATTTTGGATTCCATATTCCTGTATCCTGGATATGCTTGCATATGTGTTTGGAATATTCTCATATAAAATTTGTATGCTTTTTGAGAATCCATATTTGCGACTGACAGAAAATCATAATCATCCCCTGTTCAATATTATGTTGCGTCTTCATCACCCGTCACTTGCTTGTACATTTCCATTGCGTTTTATGTTTTTCTTATCCTCTTCCGCTTCATCTTCTTCTTCTATTCCTTCGTCATATTTTTTCTTTCTTCTTCTTCTCCTCATCCACATCTTTTTCTTTTTATTATTCGTCGTCGTCGTCATCTTCCTGTCAAGGCTCGAACTCAACTCTCCACGTTATATTCCTGTTTGTAGTGGTCCGAGCGTAGATGTTGCGTGTTCAAGCCGTGGTTGCATTTCGATATACCTACATGCATACTGTATACTTATTTCATACTAGTATGTCTTAGTTATGTTTTAATTCGAAATAGATCTAAATAATATTATTCATATCCGCAGTATACTAAATTTTAGTATTATACGTTGTTTTATCATTCATTTCCGCAATAGTATATACATTTTCATTGCTCAACAGTGTTATTATTTTCAAATTATGCATTCATTTGCTACTTTGTCAATGCAATTATCAACCACTTTCCCAAGGCTATAACAATTAAATACCCGAACCAAGTGTGACCATAATAATGATATTGATATACTGACAATGAATTACGTTACTATGCATTCTATCACACGTGGTTGACTTGTATAAGTGATACAAAACATTAGATATGATACTATACTTACGTTTGATTTGTCCACCCAAAAACTATTATTTACTGATGTGCATATTCTCCAACACTCGATACTTTCATATTTCATAGTGTATATGAATAAATGCAACGTAGCTCTAATTATCTTGCCTTTGGGACATCCCACTGCTAGATCGAAACCACCAATATGGCTCAACGAAAGGTATTATGGCAATATAAAATTAATGTTAAGTATCAGTCATGATTGTAGTTTGCATGTATTACAAACATATAGTGCTACGGACTCATTGAAATTTGATGCATATACAGGTGATCCGAGTTTTACCCGAGTTATTCCTGGTTTTATCCAAACTATTAATAGTAGAAGGCCTATCCTTCCTTTTATCAAACAGGAAATCTAAATTCGCCATGTCATTGTATAATATGAATTTAAACACACATTTCAACATCATCAATAAGGTTGTCACTGTAAGGAAATTTCACACGATTTGAATGTTCGTTGTTTGAAGAACAGCCGCAGTAAAGTAGTCAGGTCATGACATGAACATATCTCACGAGATTCAGTATTGTCCAGGCAATGGTTTAGAATACCGCGGACGGTCAAGCGTCCTTCTTTGAAGTTGTGAGACAATATAACACAAGGATTCCATCCCGATTTGTAACTGCTGCGGACTTCCGTTTCCCCAGAAGTCATCAGGGAGTCTGGGGCAACGCACCCCTCGTCAGAGCTGACAGAAGGGTTTGTCTCAAAATGCGAGGGGCGGGACTGGGGTGTAGGGTTAAGTAGCGGTGAATACAGAAGAGTGGAGGCAGATTTCAAACAGAGGAGAAAAAGGGATGCCGACTAAGTATCTGTGCTGTCTACTACTGTCTCGTCTTCTCACGACACATAATGGCCGCCATCTTGGAACAATGGCGACCATTTGTCCAAGGGAATTCCAAAGTCGCCGAAGCGTGTCTGTTCAAAGAGCCGCGAAGTAGGGGGTGCGCCATTATACCTGACCCCCTGAAACCTCCCGCCGTCCTCCCCGTGGTTAGTTTTTAGCGACATACACCCGCAATACATACCCGAGTATCAGATGACACTACAAGCCAAAGTCAGCTTTATAATCAGTTATTACTATGAATTATGCCCCAAACATCAGACTGTTTGTCAAAAATGTAAAAGATAATTATACCGGCGCTGTCGTCTCGGCTTACGACAGCGAATCGTCAGATGCCCATTGGATACAAACCTTTATACTTCCTTTTCCCCCAAACCTTGCCAACAGGGTCAAACGTATAAACACGCGAACAGCGAAGTCTCATTTTTCTATCTCTGTGTATTCACTCACGTATATATTTTCCACTTTTGTTGTCGAATGAATAACAGACGACGTCACCAACTCTGTAAACATAATAATCTTCCATCCGAGGCAGTGTCACTTACCAAAAAAGGTCTGTGCTTGATGGTTTATCCGTGTGGTTAAGAAGAACCCGCTTTGATAGACTAACAGCAGAGACTCCACATCTACAGGAACTGGCTTTCCCTACTATCCCCTGCTGAGGAGCAGAAAAAAAAGGACGAGCCTGTGATCTCAATTTTTTCCCGGCCAGTTTATTCTCGTTTTTTGGTTTGTCGACGAATGAGAAAACATTCCGTATTTCGGCATGTTGATAACGGTTTTTATATTTTATGAGAGTGCTGAGAAATCCTAACCATTTGTTGAAAGATATTTTCTTAAGTAAAAAAAGCGATGCTTCTTCCTGTGCTCTGTGGATCTGTCAGCATGTTGGTTCGGTCTGGCGTAAAGTCATTCTCGTAGGCGAACAATTCAATATCGTTTACATGCCATTTCGTAGACACTTGCAGATAAAAACGAAATAAAAATATTTTGTTACTCGACTTGGATGAGATTGGAATGACGACGAAGCTGGTTGCAAGATCATCGGATAAAACTTAGAGAATGTGTTTTTCTCGTCTACGAGCATGTCAGAACTGTCAGCGCTGACACTGTACCTGTATGTACACAATGTCCTGTGTATACACAATGTCACTGATATTTCCGAAACAATATAGACACACAGAAATTCGTATGCTGTTTCATTAGCATGTCTAAAAAAAATAATAGAAACTTCTTTAAAATGGGAGCTTGCATTGTTAGCGATCTCCTTAATAGACTTTTCTTTGTTGATTCTACACATTGTAAGCATTTATATACAAAAACAGTACTCGCCTGTGCTAGTATTTGTTTTACACATATCTCAGAACATATGGAGGTAACATATTGAGAGTTAGTTAATTCAACAAATGATGTCACGCAATATCATCTAAGTAATTGTAACTACTAAATTAGTATTCCGGATGGATTCATGTCTTACGCACTCTGTGTCAGTATTGCCCGTTGTCGTTATCGTTGTAATGAAAACATGATTTCATGGTTTCACCCTAAGGAACAATGCGACTTTCTGTGAATCCTGAATTATAATACGAGTAATGTACCTAAATTATAACACTTGCCATAAATTGCGATAGAAATTGCTCTGAATTCTAAAATTTGAAACAAGGTAACCTAAATTGCAATACAAATTAACCGTAATCGCAATACTAATACGAACTTTTTGAAACAGTGCAATATTGCTTACGAACTGTTCCATACTATTATCGTAGATTGTTATAATTTCAACTGAACTAGGTCTACTAGCAAAGTATAATAACATAAAATGATAAATATTTACTTTCTCGAAGGAGGAAAACATTTGGTTGCATGTTAATGCTGTTTTGTGTGCAAGTATTGAAATTTGGGTAAAGTATTAAAATTCGGGATTATGCACACCACACGAGCAGATGAGTGTGGCACCACAGTAAACACTATATGCGACTCCACAAGAAACAACGTTTGTGACACCACAGTTTCCAGTGAGTAGGCCTATGGTAAGCCAACATAGACATACGGTATAGTGTCTAGACGAAAACCATCTCCGTGGCCCCAAAGGAATCAATCAGTCATTTCAACACAGTAATCATCGCAAGTAAATGTTATCGCACATATATCATCCACAGATATTGTCATGACCAAAGAACGCCATTAACACTCTTTCAAATACAAGTATAGGTCTATATAAACTGGAGCAAGCTCGAAAGGAATGCAGCTATTTTGTAAAACCTAGAAACATTCAACCGTTGTTTTTCGAGCAGATAAATTTGTTCTGATCATAAACACGACAGATATGCTATACTCATTGCAGACACATATCAGACTTCTACTTGGTTCTGATAGAAAACACTACACACATCAAGTTATTCTATAAACACTACAATCTAATGTCTGTTCTGCTGCTAACACCACTTGTTGTGTTTAACAACCAACATCGGCAGATGCTTGAAGCTTAAATTTTATGTTTACAGTACTGTCCAAACTAATACCGTAACACATGCATGCTGATGAATGTCTTTCGAAATAAATATAGTGGTATTTATCGACAGACATAATAGCACAACCTTAGTAATGTTCATTTGTAATCCTTTAAACATAATTACAGAGTGGACAAGTTCTGATCTTGATGATTATCTCACAAATAACAGTACACAATAATGCATTGTATAATCTATACCTTAATTTATTATACCAATTGGTAACTGAAATGCGATGTTCAAACATTTACTATTTTAAATACTACCCTACAGTAGTACTACTCTCGTAATATGTACAACTACTTGAATATCTATATCTATTATTTCTGCTTGATTTAATTGTCTTATTAGATTAGAATCCTTTCCGAAACAAGCAAAAAGGTAATCAGAAACATTGTTCTGGTATTTGCATGGAATTGTGGCATTAATCTACTAAATAAATACTTGTTCAATTCGTATACTATATTTGTAAATATATATTTGCTTCGTGGTTACGAGAGTGATTTACTATTTAGTAGAAACCTGAGGCATATATTATATGGCCTTATTATGTGTTCAATATCGATGAAAGTCAAATTCTGTGACTTCTAAAACGTAGTATGGGTTTTCAGAATTGTCCTATGTCATAATACACTTGCTATATTAATCGTTAATTGTATGTGTTAAACCACATCTAAATCGATCAAAACATGTTCAGTCTACATGTATATACTTTATTCTTGTTCATAAATACACACTACGATCTACCGACAGCTGGATATACATTGCAAGTTGCACTGCATTTTTTTCGACGCGTAATACACACATAGACAGGCGGTCTAAAACAACTACTAGTATATCCATCCGGATTTGAAACAAGCCTAGTACTCGCGTGTTCTCATCTATCTTATTGCGGGACTCGGACATCCAGGTCGAGCCATACTAATAGATATCACAACACCACAATTAACAGGTACGCATGTATATTTTCTTAAATGCTCAGACACTACCAAAGTCGGGTACCACCTGAACACGAGTCAAAGGTCCACGTTCAGATTACCGCACTCTTGAGACACCCATCCCACGAAGCCAACTGGAGCATAGATGGTGAATGCTGATTAAATCATTAAAACGTAGTCGTTTTACGTCTTGCACAGTAGACAATTATGAAAGCGGTCCTAAGTGTCATCACATGAAACAATAACCCTTATGGAGATAAGGACTCCCAAATAGAGAATACATTTTTTTTTCATTTCCGAAGCAATCAGAAAAAGAACAATGCGTGACCTTTCGGCGAAAGTTCAGATAATTGGGCATTCTGTTTGATACTGAAACATGAATTCCCTGGGTGTGTTGCTCTGTCTCTTGCAGGATATTGCATGATAAAACAGTGCCAATATTGGTTTCGTGTTTTACCTTTAACCATATCCCGTGTAGACGAATTTCAAGAATAATTCATTTGACAAAGGAAGTATCATTATAGCTAGTTTACTTTCAAGACAAAACAATGACAACGCATTCTTGTGAAAGGTATACACCTATTGCTCGGTATTATGCAATACTTATCTGCTTGACAGTGTTAATGTACGTATGGAATTGTATAACAGTACGTAGTGTTTACCTGTGCGTATTTGTAGATTTTCATGCACGTAATTATAGTCCTTGAGGTCGTATTCGCGAAACTTCTTAACTTGCGAATTTCCTAGTGAGAAAAGATGTCTTCACACATTAACATGAGAAGAAAACCAGTTTGACAAATTCTTAGGATTTACGATCTTCCTAGGACTTACGAAGTTTCCAGAATACAGGATCTGGCTCCTTCCAGGTGTGTTTTATATTATCGATCAATTGCAGAATATTTGGTAAAATAAAATGATCAATACAGTACGTATGTAATCGCATTGGTCATGTCTTAAGGACAATGTAAATCATGGCCATGTGGACGATGACCATGATGTATGTAGCGGTGCGGGCTATAATGGTTGTATTCGTATGGATCATGCAAACGGGGAAACCATACATTGCATAGTTTAGGAGCCGCACTTTTAGCATGAAATGGCATAACTGGTCATTTCCTATTCATGGTCCACACTATTACACGACACGCATGACAATATGGTCTGTACAATTACAAAGTTCGTACAATTAAATTGTCCATACGGTTGCATAGTCCATACGATTACATAGTCCATACGGTTGCATAGTCCATACGTTCACATACTAGTAGTCCATGCGATTACATAGTTCAGAAGGTTACATATTCCACACGGTTACATTGTCAATACAATTACATAGTTCATACGGTTGCATAGTCCATACGAGTACATAGTATATACGGTTACATAATCCACACGGTTACATTGTCCATATGATTACATAGTTCATAAGATTACATAGTCCATACGGTTACATAGTCCATACGATTATATAGTATATTCGTTTACATGACCCATACGATTACATTCGCCATATTTCAAACGACTGGATTATCCATACTATTTTCTGTTTGCTGATGTATTCACCATTGTATGGAACAGTGTACGTCGTGCCATGGCCTACACGATTGCATAGCCAATACGATTACATGGTTTACATTTACATCCACCATAATCCATGAAACTGTGCCAACGCCGTAAGAAATGTGGCTATCTTGTTTAGAGCTACCCGGTATATAGTTCATGCAAGTACAATGTATAATGTTTACACGTACAACAGGGTATATCGCAATGCTCGTGTTGCAAAGAAATAACGCAGACTTGTTTACAAGATATTTTAATTAAAAACTCAAAAATATCACAATTTCTTTCCATATTTGAATACAAATGGGTTTAACATAAAAGAATAGTCTAGACATAGCAAAGCTACTAACGCAAACACGTGCACAATTTCCGCTGACTACACCTCACACGTTTGGGGTGATAGCCTGAGGTAACAGAGGTGGCTTCTAAACAGCAATTACATTGAACGACAGAATAACACTAAATGTACATATATTTACCCTGATTAATCCGTACTATTTTTCTGGAAGTTGCTATTCTAAAATTCACTCCGACACTCGTGCATTCAACATTGTGAAAATAATTATATCCAGTTTTGAAGCAATGCAATCAGTACATGTTAATACTCATATAAATACAATATTAAATACGATGGATTTTTCTTAGCAGTTTATTGGTTGTAAATTTATTTCGATGCTATACGTGTAATATGGTAGGATTTCGCTGATCAAACAATTACATATACGCTTACTAAATCGCCATTATATTTATTATTTGTGCTGAACAACACTATTTCCACGGCATCAATTCACTAGTAGGGTTTGGGGAAAACATGCACACTGCCTGATCTGTACAAGTGTTTTACTACCTGGTTAATTATCATCCAATTAATGACGCCATCACTCTAAAGGACCTCCCTCAAAGCCACAGTTTAGTCTTGATAAGCAATAACAGTAATTCTCCATAACACCGCATCGTATTTCAGCCCACCATTGTTAGATGCTAAAATAGAAACAGTGGAATTCGGTGATTTACAAACGTTCCTGACCTTTTGTGAATTTCTTTACCGAGTTATACACTTAATGGAATCATTTTCCGTTCTTTTTCGCTTGGGTGATCAAAGTTTAAGTTTTCATTGTTCTCCAGACAGTAAGCAGCTGTATTGCGCATGTTCATTCTACCTGCCCAGTTTGACTAAAATGTCGCTGTGCGTTTGATTACGTCACTGATGAATGCTCTCTCCAGTTCACAATTCCCTGACCAATTCCCCTCCAATTGTCTCTTCGTCCAAGGTAGAGATTGTTGCAAATGTCGCGCGTGCTGACTATAAAGCCATGGCTCGATGAACATCGAAATGAGGTGGATGCTCAAAAGTCTTTATCGCCCTCCTGGCTCTCTAACTCGATCAAAACAATCAGATTGCTTACAAAAGGTCAGAAAGCTAATTCATTTATAAGAGTGATATTATAGGATTAGTCTGGGAGGTCTTTTGTACCTCAATTTTCTCAAACAGATCAAAGTGGCTAAGTAACCCACGCTTGGTCGCACCCCGAAGCGCTTGGTATCCCCACAGGTGGAAAAGTAAATTGTGCCAGAGGCGGTTATCTTACCTATGTATACCCACAGTTATTGCAGGAGTATATGAATCCGAGAGAGAAAGAGAGAGATAGAGAGAGAGTCGACGACAATAGCAGCTGCAGACAATGCGTTGACAATTTATGAAATACTTCAAAGCTTGTGGCAATGCCTTCTAGGCCTATCGACTATGACGTAGTTAGGCCGTCTATCTTTTCCATGTCTATAGGAAGGAACCCTATAGGAAATCTGACTTAACAAGTTCGTGTGCGTATAATTGTTGCGAAATTAAATGATACATTATTTTTGATACTAACACTAGCGTCATAACAATAACTTAAAGAACAATTTATAAGAATTTCGAAAACGAGTCTATTATGAATTTTGCATACAATATAACTTTGGTAACATCTATAACAATTGCATGGTAATAGAATGCCTGTTACTTAGCAGTTTGTTTAACGTGTCCCAAACCTATTTAAAGATCGTCACCGGTTGAGTCTTATTCGTAGTATTGCACTCTCCTTTAACACCCACACACATACGCGGGCGCGCACACACACACACACACACACACACACACACACACACACACACACACTCACACTCACACTCACACACATATCTTCACGCGCTCGCGCCTATCTTCCACCACCGCTCTATCATGACAACACATCCAATAATAACGTCAGTTTGAGTGGTACTACTATGAGAACGTTACAGGCTCGCCGTCTCGCTCACGTTAACAATTCTACGTGTACTATCCCAACCCTTAATGGCTTTCCAAAAACAAAATCATGTTCACATCCCAATACAATAGAACTAAAGGAGTTTTGGCATGGGGAATATATTCACAATGCTTCTCGGTGAATTGTTGGCGTGTTGTGGGATGTCATCATTACACTTAACACGCACAATCTACGGTGACACCTAATGGGTAATACGGGCGTGTTTCTTCAGCACGTTAACTAAATATTCCATTTGGTTACCAACTAGACTGCTTTGCTAACATTCATTAATAATACCATCGTTGTCAGTAGCGTTGGATTTCTAGAGAATACTATTCTAACAGCATGCAACGTACAGTACATCAATAAAACAACACATTCTCTTTTTCAAATACCAGTCAATAAATAGACACTCCACTACAAGTGAGTGAGTTTGGGAATATAGTCATAAGAGCCTTGGTTGTATCCATTCGAAGCTATTGAGCAACTCATTTGTGACGTCATATGTAGTGACGTCATACCGTGCCCCTGGCTGGCATTGTCCATGTGTTGTACATCCCCTGGATACATGCTGCCTGGCAACATCATGCCGTTGCCGTGGTAACCCCTGTTCGATGTTGGCATAGACTGCTGCATATACTGTCCATTGGTGTGGTAGGGCACTTGATTGCTGTGGGGGTAAGGAACAGGGTTTGCTTGACCGCCAGAGTGTTTCATGAGGGTGGGGCTGTCTCTCTGGGGGAGAGGACTGAGCTGAGGGTGGGCCATGCTGCCTTGACTTCCGGGTCGTGGTTGAGAGGAGGGTATACCCAGAGTCTGGTCACAGGGTGGGTGCTGGTCTGGGGTGGGGTTCAGTCTGAGAGAATTGTTAGGGGTGGGGGGTTTGATACCGTCTCCAGACATATCATGTGTATCCGAATCACTCCCTGAAAAACTGGCTTCGGATTTGGTACACATTTTGTCCGACACTTTGCCTCTCGACTCCTTCTTGTGTTTCATTCTGCGATTCTGGAACCATATCTTTATCTGTCGTTCTGTCAGATTCAATAATGCTGCCATCTCGATTCGTCTGGGTCTACACAGATAACGGTTGAAGTGAAACTCTTTTTCAAGTTCCACCAGTTGCGCGCTGGTGTACGCTGTTCGTGCTCTCTTCGTTGGCTCTGAAAAAGACAAAATGATACCCTTGGCGTGATTCGTATGAACACAGACGCTCGTCTCAGGCGAGATAACCTCGCTATTGTTCTATCACTTCATATTTATATCACACACGGCACATAGGCTATACGACCCACCCCTAGCTGCAAGAATCGAACGAGGTTTTATGTAAGCTTATCGACCCGGCTACCCTCTAAGTGACATAGAGGAAGCATGGTCCACGTTCCCAGGTTAGAATCTGGGTAGAGAATGTCACTATAAGAATGTGTCTCAGTTTCCTGCTAGACTATATCTCACTCAACCCTACCAAAGACCTTGCACTTTAGTTTACATTCTTATTTTTTTTATATAATAATTATAAGGTGTATACAATTAATAAAGTACACATTTTAATTCCCCATATGGTTGCTTTATTATTAGTTGCAGTACTTTAAGCATGCTATCCAGCACGGGCTTCCTCATGATAAATACAGTACTTATATGTACATTACGGTTGTTGCTATTGTTGTTATTATTAATATTATTATTATAAATATTATTGTTGTTATTGTACTATACTATTAGTATTACTATTACATATAATGCTATTATTGTTCGTGATGTTATGTTTAATATTACTATTATAAAGCAGGCTATACTGTTCACAATAAGCTGTGGCATATGTTAAGTGAAAGTTCATTTCATCAACTAGTAATGGTTATACGACTGTTATGCAACCATGCTATTGACATTCATTACAATGTACCTGCATTTCAAATTGAATTGACGAATTGCTGAACGTGCCAACTGCCTCTCATAAACCAATCACTAACACATGGCAGAGAACACTGACCGGGTTTTATTTTTATAGAAAGGTGTCGTAAATGTCACTGACATATACATTGGAATAGATTAGGGTCAGTAGATGTATGTTTTATTTTTGGCCAGCTGTTGGTGAAATAAACGCCTTGACCTATATAGACTTTTATTCTTTCTGTTTCCTCACTCAAGCATAGCTCCTGCCGACGTACCGTCCCATGTAACCCCCTCGTTACCGATAACACCGGTCTGTGTAAACCCCCTCGTTATCGATACATACGAACTATCCTTTTAAAATATCTCAGATAGAAGTAGGAATGTCCAGGAGTAAAAATAATAGTACATATTTTGCAGAAAAACAATGATGTAAATAGACTTTTGGAAACGTACAGTGAAGCTTACACATGAACTAACGAGGGTAAGGTTAGATATAATGAAAACTATACCATGCATGTGTCTATGCAAGTATTCTTCATAAACATTACTCAGAGAATTATTTTTTTTTTAAATAATAATGAAGGAAATACAAATAAATACATATATCTGATATACTCCAATATCAATGGGGCATATGGGAGAGAAAGAAAGATAGATGTATGCATTGTTTTAATTTCAATCAATTTTCGATATAATAGTATTAGTACATTACCATACACTACATGTCATAAACCAACATATTAATTTTTACTCAGTTTACAATACACTATACCACTTACCATCCTATACGATTTAGTACTACTATTATTTACTGAGTTTGCTATATACACTGTATTATAAACACCTTGTTACCCCTTTATGCACTAGTATTTTCTTTACTCAGTTTAATATTTTGTATTTTTTTACATTATTAACTTTACAATATCCTAGTGCATACATTTCTACATTTACTTTGTCTACTAATATTTACCTTACTCTGTTTAATATGTGAATATTTACAGTACTATAGGCAACGTCATTGTAATCATCTTACTCTATTTACCATATGCTAGTATTTACCTTTCTCGATTTCCTATATATTAGTGTCTACGTGACTCACTTGATAGTGTAGCAGTATTTACTTTATTATCTTTACCACATGCTAGTATTTACCTTTCTTAATTTCCTATATATTATACTGTCTTCTTTACTCACTTTATATTCTTGCAGTATTTAAATCCGTACTGTACTGTACTATTACGCTTTCCTTTAATCGTGCAACTATAGCATACACTAGTATGTAGTCACACTAATTGCTACTTACTTAATTTTAATCATACTAGTTGCCTCTTTATATTGTTTGTATGTGTTAATATTTGCATGATTCGGTTTCGTATATATGCTGGCATATTTATCTTGTCATTCTGTCGACAATTCTGCCTTCTACTCGTGGTTATAATTCACAATAATGCTAACTCTCACTTCTACTTAGCATGAGAACGACATATTTAGTTATCGTGTCCATATCCAATTCTCATCCAAACAATGGCGAAGAAAGGTACATATTCCTGGCTGAAATCTATCCATTTTTATTGCGAAAACCTGTCAACAATCAGCACTGGCGCAGTGATTTCCCACTGAAATGTACAATGCCAGATATCGATTGACGTAGATTGCAACACATGGCTAGCGTTGCCTTTATTTCTGCAAACAGACATTCAGTCATAACTTTATATTATTGAGCAATTAAATCAAACGCAGCCCTTTGAATACAGCAAGAGTTGATGCGTGAATATTTTGTCATTTACATGGTTATTAGGGCAAACTAGCAAGGCAGCTGATTGCTCTAAATGAAGAAAAAAACGTGACGTGGCAAGTTACTAAAATCTAATGGAAATGGTAATAATTTTACATTCAGTTTTCACTGAATTTATTGAATATTCGTTGCAAGAAAATTAAAATATGAAATTAAAAGCAAGAACTATGAATATTATTTGGTGTTAGTCGATAACATGTTAGGATAGCAAAGCAAAGTTGACTTTTGTTTAAATTTGGTATTGCTTTGCTCTTTTAAACTATTTTTGATTGGATAGCTGCGTTTCCCCCCAGAAAACATAAGTACTTATATTGTAAATATGCATGCATGCATGTACAACTAATTCCCTAGTCTGTGCTATACCCAGTTCACACACAGATATTGCCATTCAAGATAGTCCTAGAACAGTTAAGCAAGTCTAGATTGTTGGAGAGCGGCTCATATCAATTAAAAATCAATTAAAAATAGTAACAATTAATATTTAAACTACCAGTATTTTGTTTCAACCTTAGAGGCTATGGATAGTCTACTCCCTCAGCTCTCTGTCTGTCTACCTGACAGTGCATGTCTATCTGTCTGTCTGTCTCTCTCTGCGGGTATACAGTCATGAAAACACACGCATAACACACACACACACACACACACACACACACACACACACACACACACACACACACACACACACATATATATATTATATAGTTAAATAAAACTGTGCACTGGTAAGAACAATCCGTAGCCTTGGCACACCTCCTTATCTAATTCCTGTAATAGTTGAAGCTCACTATGTTCAAGTCAATATACGTAAACTAGGTACGGCTGGAGATTCTGCTTGTCAGAGGCACGAGTAGGAATACATCTGACATTGATGGCATTATCTGTTACAGGATCACCCGGCCGACTCACTGACAGCAGCCTTGGAGACAAGAACTATTTTATCTCGCGGAATCACCTAACAAGAAGTGCAACACGTTTATCAGGAACCTAACGTTTTTCAAGTTCATTTTTGACGAAGCTGCGTTCTTCTTAATTGAAACAGCGTGTTTTGTGGGTAACATCTCTACTTGCATCAAAAGCAGCCAGGATTGGGCTGGTATTTATAAATTTTGTCAGGAGAAGCGAATCTGTTTCCAAAATATTGCCACTTAACAAACCAGAGAAAATATGTGGGAATAACGAATTATCATCAGTCGGAAAATGTGATGAATACATTATAAACCAGATCAAGAAGATAATAACTGGAACCTTTTGATGAAATGAATGGATATTTACGGAATTATACAGTAAAATGTGGCACATGCATTTTAGTGTTGGCGGGTTGCATTTATGGCATAATTACAATAATAGTGTATATTATTTGTGCGTAACACCTCACTTTACAACAGTAGAATCGTTTGGTAATACAGGTATGTGTGCGTGTGTGTGTGTGTGTGTGTGTGTTTGTATATGTACATTATATATATATATAATCTCTCTCTCACTCTCTCTCTCTCTCTCTCTCTCTCTATATATATATA
>JAUTBQ010001576.1:0-20061 GCA_032361185.1 Lepetodrilus ovalis
CTTATATGATAGTACAGGTAAATAACAAAAATAAAAATGGGATCCACATCTGACCCCGCCTTATATCCGAATCCACTGTGTATCGAACAGTGTTATATCGAGGGGACACTGTACTCCTTTTTTGGTTTTGTTGTTTATCATAAATTATGGTACACATGTAGTATGTCAATAAGAATAACAGTAGACAGAGACAACAACTGTATGTAACATTGGCAGTGCCTTTTTGTATAAATGCTAGATCTACTATGAGGGTCGTAAACACATGAAGCAAATTTTATCTTAAAAATGACAACCAAGCAAATACACTCAATCAAGTGATTCAGGAATAATTGTTTGCCATTGTCTGAAAGAACAGCAACAGTGATGCCAGCACTACAAGACAATGATATTTTGGTATCGAAGTGAGTTCCTCTTTGTTGAAACGAATTAATCCACACATGTGTTAGGAAAATCCTCACATCAGGAGGTGAAGAATTAACATAGAAATCAATACTTTCACTCTAGTTTTCATAATATTCAATTTGATTAAAGTAAAAAATTGGATGAATTCTTTCCAACAAAAATCCTTCATTTTTTGGGTTGTTACAATATTGCCTTATAATTTTCTACTCTGACTTGAAATGAGTTTACTGAGAACCAATTTCACAAAATCATCTCGGCATGTAAAGTAAAAGTAATAATTCATTAATTTTTTCTTTTCCTGAACTGTGTTTCACGAAAGGGCTGTATAGTAGTCTGGGTGTAAATAAGGGCATTCGCCATACTTTTACTATAGCAGGAAATGACGTAAACTTCCATATATGCCTGAACTACCTGTACAATCTTTTTCATGAACTGCATGCCAGATGCCAAGACCTGAATAGAAGTGGTTCATGTATAAACTCCTTGATGTAATAAATTTACCTAAAATTTGCAGCTTTGTCACCCATCAATTCAACAGCCCACCCATCATTCGCAAGAGTTATTCTTTAGGGTAGTTCATGCACAGTGACCCAAGACATTAATGAAGCTTTTATCCCCCCGGTCTTCTTCGAGCATATATCTGGTCTATTGCCTAGGTGCATGATAAGGCACGGAATCCGTTTTGAGCTGTGTTGACAAGGCGGGAATGTAATAAATAGCAAGGTGCATATTTCTGCGATAAGATATATAACATGCAAACTGAGTGTGTTAGGCATGGCAACAGGCGATTGTGATTTCAACGGTAAATAAGCCCAGGGTCTGGCAGGCCCAAGCCACATCCAAATCAACCCTGGGACAAATAAATCAACAGATCTCTGTGGATCTGCGGAAACTTGCCTTGCCCGAGTGTGTGTATGTATGCCTTGTGAAATTACATTGTCTTATGGACATGACCATGGCATTCCCAGAATTCGTCCATCTGGACCTTTGGAAACTCTGACATGGAAAATGCGGGAATATGTCAAGTCAATGATGTATTCACTATGGATTCTTGTCCTGTAGGTTGTTGTCATATCCACCAAAGGAAGCAAATGTTGTTAGTAGAAGGCAGAGAATTCTCAAACCATAATTCATTGTTCCCACAAGCCTATTGTCTTTTTCAAACCGAAATGCATTGTTCTTGCAAGCCCCATTGTCGTTTCAGAACTTAATGCATTATTCTTGCAAGTCCCATTGTCTTTGAAAAATTAATGCATTATTCTTGCAAGCCACATTTTCTTTTCAAAACTTAATGCATTATTCTTGCAAACCCATTGTCTTTCAAAACTAAATGTATTATTCTTGCAAGCCACATTGTCATTTCAAAACTTAATGCATTATTCTTACAAACCCTGTTGTCATTTCAAAAACATAATGCATTATTTTTGCAAGCCCTTTACCTTGTCACAGACTTCCTGCCAGATAGAATTACTGGGGTGATGTTCTGTTCTGTTCTTAGATCTGAGGGGTTTCTCAGCATTACTGGGCCAATCAGTTTAGTCTTCTGTATACAACACTACAATTCAAGACTCTTTTTGTCTACAGTTCCCTCTGAGATTCGTAAGGAAACCCTGTTTTTGCACCAATGCAGCAAAATCTGCAAAGAAACGTAAATAATCCCTGAACATTTCGATGTGGTTGTACTTTTCTCATTGTGAGTCAGGCTTCCCAGAAACATGCACTCTTGAGAAATAAGTCTTAAGGTCGACACTTTTTGGGTCCATTTACACCACGTCCAACAGGATATTTGGCTTGTTCTGGAGTAATTTCCCACAAGTTTGACTAGTCGGAATGGTGTCCACTATGTTGTGTCGTATTTGGTTGGTGATGTGTTTGGTACTGTGAGGTATGGGTTGTGATTTAGAGACGTTTCTCAACTGTTTTCTTACGGGACAGTCGTCATGCGAGAGGGCTGAACCTCACTGAGTCCAGAACTCGACATGTTGGACAGCGTGATCCCATTGGTGGTCGTCTTCTGGAGTCGCATCTTCTGGAAGCGCTTCCCGTCGGACGTCTTGTCGAAGAGGAAATGTTTCCAGCGTGCCAGCATCATTTTGAACACGCGTACAAACTTGTCATTGAAAGCACAGTACAAGACAAAGTTGAGCGACAGGTTGCAGCAGACCAGGACGTTGGAGATGGTCTGGAGAAGCCGATATGACGGCAGGTGGGTGAACTCCTTAATGGTCAGCCCCTTCCCGAAGAGCGCATAAGCAGCCGGCCGGTCCGCGAATGCCGACGGGATGTAGCAGACGATGAAGAGGAACACAATGCTGACCAGCGTGATGGTCAACCTCATCTGCTCGCGGTTCCACGTGGCTTCGCGGTTGTTGCGTATCTCCAGCACCTGCCGCTGGCGCCGCGCATGCTGCACTGCGTAGACAAGGTAGATGTTGGAGATGGAGAGGACGATCAGCGGGATGAAGTTGATGACGATGCTGTAGAACCAGTTGATGACCGTGAACACATGGGTCTCACGGAAGTCCGTGGAGTCCCGTAGGTAGATGGGGTCATCGAGGTGCGAGAGGTACTTGACCCGGAACGTCAGGAACCGCGGGATGTTGATGACGCCGATGCAGGTGATGATGATGATGATCTTGACGTTGGTGCTGGTGCGGTCGCAGTAGATCTTGGCCCAGATCGGGTGGCAGACGTAGAGGAAGCGTTCGATCGTCAGCATCACCGTCAGCCAGATGCTGGAGTTGGTGCAGATGTTGACCAGTGGGTAGAACAGGTGGGCCTCGTAGAAGCGCCAGTAGTAGCTGTAGGGGTTGTTGCGGGCGAAGACGAAGACGATGAAGAGCAGCGTCAGGGCACAGAGGTCAACACTGGCCATGGCTGAGAGATACGAGTATGGAGACTCTTTCAGGTGCCTCTCGGTCAGGATCAGGAGGTTCAGGATGTTGCACATGATCCCGAAGACGCAGATCGCTGGGGCGATGTAATTGTAGCAGACATCCTCCATCAGTTTGATGACCTCTAGGTTATCTGTCTCGTTAGTTACGTTCATGACGAATTTTTTTTTAGTTGTCACAATAACAATGAATTGTCTTTGTCACAGCAACGGTTTTCTCTCAACTTCTCGAAGGTTTCAGAATCAACTCTTTGGCCTAGAAATAGATGAAATAAATTATTATTAAATATGTATGTTGTATTTCATCAGATTGTGATCTGCTGTACTGAAGTAGATAATCATTTTAAATATTTATGTTATATGTCATCAGATGAGAAATCAATTATATTTCTCAACAGGTTCTTGGGTCAGATTGTAGGTTATTTTACATTGTTTATAATTCATCCTATGGATATTTTGAATATAATTATGTGCCATGAAAAAGTATTAATGTTTTTCCATCTATTATTGATGTCTAGTTGGTTTAGATTACAAAGTCTCTGAGAATAGAAATATTGTATTAATATATATTAAGAGCAATTTAACCTAGGGTTATATCCTGTGAAAAGTTTGGAATTTTAATTACAGGAGTTAAAAGTACAAACTGTTTGTTTTCACTTCCTTTCTAAAAAGAACTCATCAAAAACACGATAACCAGATGTTTATATCATGTGTAATAATATGCTATTTGTACTTTTTGTATATATTTTTGAGGTGGCAATTTTAGTAGTGTTATCAATAACTCCTCCAAAAACCATAGCATTCCAATTTATTATTCTAATCTTGAATTCTCCATAACTATGTGTCAGTAATTACTTTCTTTTTCTTTTCCTGTTGCACGTTTTTAAGCAGGCTTTTCAAGATTTATTTTGACCGTAACTGCATTAGTCCAGAAATATACCAAATCGGATCTCTGTCATTATTTTTTGCTGGCTCCTCTCGAGAGATGAATAGTTGACAGCATGTCATGATTAGTATGCACTACGTGTCTATACAGACAACACTACTGCAGAATTAACTGTGCAGCAGATATTACGCAATCTATGGATGAGCCCCCTATGTATAAAGTTTCCACAATATCTGATGATGCTCCAGGGAAATGAAGAAATCCAAGCATTCCTACCTGGTGTACAAAGAATGGTTACTGGAAGGCTGACGTGATACTAAACATCTGGCCCCCGTTTCACAACAGTGTCCTAACTTTAGGAGCTCCTAACTTTATAACCCAGTTTCAGTTTGATGTCGATTTATGAAGGAATAAGTCTTATGACGTCATCCTGAAACGCTTGTTGCCAGGTGATAGCTGTTTAGGAGCTCCTAAATAGTTAGGACACCTTCGTGAAACGGGCGCCTGGTGTCCTAACTATTTAGGAGCTCCTAACTTTAGGACCCAGTTAAGTTAGATGTCGATTTCTGAAGGAATAAGACTTGTGACATCGTCGTGAAACGCTTAGGAGCTCCTAAATAGGTTTAGAAGCTCCTAAATAGTTCGGACACTGTCGTGAAATGAGGGCCTGTTTGTCTTCAAAACATCACAATCGCTCATGAATTTTAAATTATAAATTTATGACCTTTTAACATTATTATTGTGACTGTAATTCATTTGTGGCATTGAGAATGACTGATTGGTAATGTGCACATTTTTCTAGATGTATATCGATAAATTTCCTTTATGACCTATAACATTTTCCCATCAGAACCAGTTATTTTCTATTCCTGTCAGCATAACACTCTTTGTGGATTTCTTCTGATAATGCCAGTGGCAGTAGCTCATTGTAAGCAAGTCCAAAGCAATTAATGAAAATAATAATAATACACATATGTCAACTGGTTGTATTGTCAACTCAGTATTACAAGTTGTCTTTTTGTATTTGGAATCCATATTTTTAGGCATACATGGTCTATATCACCAGTAGTTTACATGCTAAATGAATACAAGTTATATACTTGAAGGGGATCCCGTTGTTCAAAGCAGTATTGTATTACTGAGATATATATAGTCTTGATATGTTATTGATATTTCTACACATGTATTACATACCTGCTAATTAAAGTTGCGTTTAATGAGAATCGATACAACATGATTTGAATATTGAATTATAAGCATTGATAAAATATAGGCAAAGCACATATACCACAAAAATATCTGTAGACCATATTTCGTGAACATTATTGCGCGGTTGCTAGCAATGCTTGCGACGATTGATATGAATAAGTTTATATCATGACATTTTCATGTGATGTCACAATTGTAGAGCATCAGCGGTCAGTCAATATGTAGCACATTTATATGTTTTACCAGTTTATGTCACCGGATATTGAATGAATCTCGGGCTATCTCGTGTCAACTTACGATCCCTGTCCACTTTGAATATGGAACATGAAATAGCAGCGAGTGATTTAACTAGCCATTTCATGGATTACACCACTAATACGAGTCGTATAACTTACTTTAATCATGATTCTTAAACAAAAGTGTCAATTATTTAATCTGATATTACGAAATTTGTTCGGGACTATATAGATGTATCTATACACACAAAACAAATAGTGTGAAGCGGTCATCTATTCTACATGGGCAATCGATACACCATATGTTTCATGTGCATAGGATGTTTGGCATATCATGCTATGTACATGTGAATGTGTATGGTTTAACTAGCCCTATGTCTCTGATTAGATGTCACCAGTCACCAGTCAACGGAATTGACCCCAATGAGACTTACTGTCTCTATAGGAAATGCATTCTTTATTTCAAATGGACAACAACTACGACCTAGTTCTTGAAGATTAATGACTCTTTATGGTGCTGGAAGTCTTTGGTGACAATAATTCCAGAATTGTCTTACTCGTCACACCATAGCCTTCACAAGGTCACGGTTACTATGGAGGCCAGTGTATAAAGTAACACCGTTGTAAACATGTTAGGTAACAAGACTATTCTAGCGACTCCTATTTGCGAAACACAGGTATATACGATCAATTACCTGGTTCGTTGTGGCTTATTATGGAATAATTGCGTGTTAATAAATTAAGGATTACTAACCTGTACTATTGCATCCAAGATCAGAGAAAAGCTGTGTTGAAAGGAAGAGATTTTTTAAGCAAAACTTATTTTTGTATTGACTATTTAAGAAAAAAAATTTATTGATAAATTTGATAACCATCTCATCTTTTAAGTCGATGGAGAAACTTTATATATATTTTTTTTTATGTATACATGTATTTGGTTCCATTTTGCACATACAGTACATAGACTGATAGACATGTTATACATGCAGTGTCCGCTTGATATTATGCTGAAGTTGGGGTCCATGACATAATGCGTTATAGTACCCACCTTATACAATATTACAGGGAAATAACGAAAATAGAAATGGGATCCACGTCTGACCCCGCATTATATCCAAATCCGCTGTGCATTGGACCGTGTTATATCGAGGGAGCACTGTACATCATGTATAAAGATAAAGAAATCTGCTCATCAATATTCAATGACCTTTTGAGTAATAATCTGCCCCATTGGTACCCAGAGGTAAAGATTTAAAAAAAGTACCCTAAAATGTCAACTACTACCGGTGCCATACATCCATAGTTCTAAAAGTTCATCTAATACATTCCTGCACAACTTGCAAACAAGAACTATTCCATCCTTTTGATACAATGAATTGGTATGGTATCCTGTGTTATGGAACAAAGG
The DNA here is from genome assembly GCA_032361185.1 of Lepetodrilus ovalis. Classification (NCBI taxonomy): domain Eukaryota; kingdom Metazoa; phylum Mollusca; class Gastropoda; order Lepetellida; family Lepetodrilidae; genus Lepetodrilus; species Lepetodrilus ovalis. Next base: position 7,035 of record JAUTBQ010001576.1, read on the forward strand.
GATGAATTCCCATGTTTATCATCTGTATGAGACAAAACGTCTGTGATAGGAATCTCTGCATTATAATAAATGGAATTTGATGGATCAAATGATGGTCCTTTATCCATGTACAGTCAGATCCCGTTATTACAGTCTCCGTTGTACCGGTTTCTCCGCTTCAATGTCAACTTTTAATCATTACGGACTTCATATTACAGTGTCCCCTCGATAAAATGCAGAAGTTGGGCCCATGACAACCCTGCGTTGTAGTACCTGCCGTATACGATACTACAGGGAAATAATGAAATTAGAAATGGGATCCACGTCTGACCCCACATTATATCCGAATCTGTGGTGCCTTGGACCGTGTTATATCGAGGGGACACTGTATATACTTTAGCTCAATGAATGATTGATCAGATGATCCGGTTGTTTCGCTTACCAGTCAGATTTTAACAAAAAAACAGAAGTGTCTGGGATAACAGGGTCTAACTGTATCTACTGCATGGAATTGTATGCTTAGATTGGTCACTGAGGCAATGGAATAAATGTTTGAGCCCGTCTGGATTCCAAATGGTACCGATTCCGAGAAGTTACATGTATGAATCTGACTATCCAACTGGGCGGTCCTGTATGAAATGACGCAATCCTTACGGTAACTCAAACCTGAGCCATGGGCTACACCATTGCTGAGGTACTTTTAACTTGGACGCACACTAAGCATATTTGAACAGCGCTATGCCAAAATAAAATAAAATTAAAAAAATAGTAATAAATACATTTTAAAAAATTGGGTCCAGTTCCACAAAACAATCCTAGTTCTATGAACGTTGTAAGGTCATGTACTGCAATTACTCTAATAAAACGAACAGCAGAAAATAATTAAATTTGTAGATGAAAATTGAAAACGATCTGTGTCCATATTAGGGGCAACTAAATTAAAATATAAAATACGGTTGTAATTGAAATGGTAAAGAAATAAAGGATTTTTTAACAAATTAAAATTAAAATTTGAAAAATGTCTGTTTCGATATTTAGAAAATAAAGATTTGAAACAAATGGTCATATTTTTATTTTTAGGGTCGGAACAAAAATATTTTTGACAATTAATTTAGGTGTTCGATTTATTAGAGAGGTCGAATTATTACAGTACTAATACGGTAAACATATAGGAGTTATGAATTGTAGTGCTGTAATCACTCTGTGGAACAGGATCACGATTACTAAAAATAATTCTCTACATAGGTATATTATGTTCAATTTAAATACCAATGCAATGCTAATAAAGTTGGTCAAGTTAGTAGGCAATAAATATTGATGATATTCTAACGAGGCAAAGGAACACCACGTAAACATGCATTGTTGTTCGAGACGGTTATTAACGTATAACATTGGAGGCAAAGCGTGTGAAAGGAATCCTGGCTTAATACATACATATATATATATATATATATACATATATATATACTGCTAATAAATACGTACAGCGCTTTATCACTGGACAACTGCAATCATCGAATATGGGGGAAAGATTCCTGCAGTGATGTTAAGCAATAAATCGATCAATCAATCAGTCTACATTCTGCATATAAAGCATACCTCATCTTCCCCCGAGCTGCATACAAAAGACTAATATCACAAATACAGGGCTCTCTATGGTAACCTTAACTCCATCCTCGGCCTTAGACTACCATGCACAATTCTTTAAGCTGCATACAATACCCTGCCATATTCATATCATAAATACATGTACGAGGCTCTTCTGTATGAAATAGTGTAACTCTTAAGGTAACCTTAACCCTCTCCATGCTGAAGGCAACCAGAGATGCCCTAAATAGCAGTGCATGTGATTAATCCAGCAGGGCCCTCACACACCAGAGGCGAGCAATTTATCGCAACACCAATCCGTGGCGACAACAAAATGATTCTATACTAATTTATCTTTGCGAATATCGCTTTTGGTGTGCAGGCATATTGATAAATGATAAGGTGCTATCTCAGAATGTAAATCACGGAGTTTGTTGCCATGAAATTCACATGTGGGGCGCAAGGACTTGGGGGTCCATTATCGAAACTTTATTACGATTGTACGATCATAAGAATGTTTCAAAAATAGGCACACTGTTATAAACCACCAAGTAAATTCCCATAATGGGGCGATGGTAGCACATTGGTAGAACATTGGATCTCGGAGCCAAAGGTCCCGAGTTCAAATCCTGCCCCAGGGGTCTAACATCAATTTTCACTGGTTACATTTCTGGCATGATATTGATAGAATGCACTGTCTGTAGAGTGGCAATACATATATCACCCGCGGTCTGTCAGTACCAGCTGGTGCTCGCTGGTGTACTGCAACATTCAGCGCTACAGATGTTGCAGGTTTCCTCCTGCTCTAAACTGACAAATCGTGATATTTGTGAAAGATTCTAGAAAGCGACTCTAAAACTCATTAAACCATTTTAAGAATAGGTGACAGTGTTAACATATTTAAGCATAACTAGTGAACCAGTGAGTCAAATACATGTACCAGCAAACATACCTTATTGCAAAGTTCACTCTCCCAGTAGAATAGAAATCAAGAAAAACACATACAGTAGGTTCAATTGCTTGATCTCTGTTGGTAAAAAGTGACACCATGCCACTGGATAACTGCATGGAATATGCCCAGCTAAATCGAGCTACGCTGTTACGGTATTCAATTCAGAGCATTACAAATGTAACAAATTAGCACTCTTGGAAATAAAAGTGGATTTATTTGAAGTGCTAGATGTTGTACTTGTCAAATAAATTGGAAATTTGGCATTTATAACCAATCACTGGCCAGGAAATCATTTATTCTGAACTGACTTGGGTACGACAGCCATCTGCTATTTGCATAACCAATGAAATAGCGCTTCATAACCTGTACACTATTCCTTAAGCTGCATATATGCTAAATACATGTACTTGTATCACAAATACAGGTCTCTCCTATACAAAATGAGATAGTGCTATGGTAACCGTAACTCAAACCTCAACCATAGACTTAACACCATATCTAATATAAGCTGAATACAAAATACTGCCATAGTAGTACAGTGCCCCCTCGATATACAGACCTGCCAACTGCTACGTTTTGAACATAATTTGCTACGCTAGGATGAGTTTTGCTATGCTCGTACAACAAATGCTACTCTCAACAAAACAAATTCAAGGATTTTATTTTTATGTAAAACAAATTAATTTAGTAATCGCAAATGTGCAATTGGCCAAACACAAACTTTCAAAATAATTTTTATTATTCTACCAGGAAGCATTAATATCCATCAATCTCTAAATCAATTAGTCAAGCTCCAAATTAAGATATCATACTTTATAAAAGTGCATAGCAATTACTTAATGTCTATTAATTCCAGCAATTCTATCAACTATTCGCATATCCTTAATTTGTAATTTGCAAACATCTCTTGTACAATCATTGTTATTTATGTTCTCCATGACCCTAATTTATATTTTTATTCTATGAGAATAAAATTCTATTCTGTTCTGCGACATGTACTTTATGTGTTAGGTCAAATATAAGACAGCCACACAAGTTCAATGTTATATGAGACGGACCAAAGAATACTGCCTAGCTATATATTTATTATCTGAAATTCAACATAATCAAATTATATCGTACTCACTATTTAGCAGATTATAATTTCTATGTTATGAATTTATCTCATATATACAGTACCATAGCCAAGCGAACAGTCTGCCATCAGGCACAATTTAGTTATGCCTTGCAGAAACAGTACAAGCTTGCTATACTACAGCTGCAAGACTTGCAAAGTGGGCAGAATAAAGACAATAACGTCATTTCACGTTTTTGTTACGTTTCCTGCAGCAGTATATATATGCTACTCTCAAGTAGCAATTGCAATTCTCAGTTGGTCCAAACTGCTACTCTCACCTTCGCCTTGGGTTTGGCAGGTCTGGATATAACACAGTCTGATGCACCGCAGATTCGGATATACATGTAATGCGGGGATAGACGTGGATCCCATTTTTATTTTTCGTTATTTCCCTGTAATATCATATAAGGCGGGTACTATAACATGGGGGTAGTGGGGTATGTCATGGACCCCAACTTCAGCGTTATAGCGAAGGGGACACTGTATTACAAATGGTTCTTCTGTAAATAAACGGCATAACTCTAAGCTCCCAACTGGTTGGAGTTTACGATTAGCTAATAGTTACGCGTTTCTCACAGGGTCACGTTCAATAGAAGTCATAGCCCTACGAGAGTCGTAACACCTATATCCTTTATCATAAGAGTTGCAACTCACGTAGCGCGGTGACCGTTCTATGGAACGCGTGCCAGGAGAGCTCTGAATGGTGCCACAGACCGACATTTACTAACACTATAAATGTGTCACACGTAATAAAGTTTATGGAGATTCTCTCATCAAATTACATGTATGTCCATAGCAGAGAGTCTTGCTAAGCATTGTGTAGAGGGTCCATATAATGATGGGAATGGGGCGCAAGTGTATTAGCTGTGTAAAGTGGACACTTGGTCTGCGTTTTAGGACAGCGTTGTTGTCTATTTCTGGCCTATATCAGATCATGAGCTCTCACAGGTGTCATGCTTTTACTATAGCAGGAAATATGAGTACAAACGGGGCAGACAGTTGAAAAGAATACCCTAGAATCTTTCAATACGTAAGTGTCGTATCATGGCTACCAGATCCAAATATCGTCAATATTCTGCCGTGACCGTAACATCGTGTGCACAATTAATCACATGGACGTACTGTAGCTAGCCTGGGCAATGACCGCAGTTATATTGGCTGTCGACTAATTTCTGCCAATATTGTAGCGGACATAAAGATTCTGAGTTATCTCCCTTGAGGTTTTGTATGTCACAGCGTTAATTGTTCCAAAATGACACATGCAAATGACGTCATAATTCATACCGACAGAAATATCACACATGTCTAAGAACATTTTGGGAAGAAAATGAAACACAATTTATGACAAATGTAGACCTAAGTAATAAATATGTAATTACATACTGTATATTAATATTCAAACTATGTTGTGGAATGATTTGTTTTTTCTTCAATTATTATTTGCGATAGTTTCATTCGGCTTATGTAGTAAATTTATAATTATATACTATGTAGTGATATATACTTATATAAATTATTACACTGTGTACCATAATGAGGGTTATTCATATACATAGTCATATGTGTAATTAGTGTAGTAATATGTTATTCATATTCAAACAATATATTGGAATCATTTGTTTTCTTCACTTATTTGCAATAGTTTCATTGAATATACATAATTTATGTTTTAACGCCCAACACCCACACACAACAATACAATGCAGTATTATTTACATTAACAAATTCAAGTGGTTGAGAACTGCCTACAAGTGAGATCAATATTTGGAAATATTAAACCTCTCCCTGCTGGATTAAGCACAATCACTGTTTTATACATGACATAAAGTATTGGTTTCCAGCATTGAGAAGGTTAATGGTATTGAAGACACACACAGATGGATGTAATTTATTCCATTAAGTTTCTTTCTTTTACTAAGGAAATAATATAGATCTTTTCATTTTTTGTTTTGTTTAGGAAATATATTTATTTTCATTGAATTTACATTTTTGGGAGATTTATTTTTTTCATCGTTGTTTTCAGATAATTATACGGGCACCTATAACTAGCTCAAATGATACCTTTACCCAGTTCAATTGAAATAATCTTGTGAAATTGATAGCTTGTAAGAAGTTCCATACAACAATGGAAGGATATCTTTTAGGAGATCTAAAACAGAAATTGAATTGAATCAATTCCCACTCCATTATGTATCATTTCATTTCTCGTTTTTATACTTAGTTTAATGTCATTTCTAGTCAATGTAATGTGCACAAATGTATATCGCCATGTCCATGCATTCAAGCGCAAAACTATTCGGGTTCTATATCACTGGTCGGTCAATTACACATAATTTCTCATTTCATCCACACTTTCTTTCTGCAAATTGCTTTCGCGCAATGTGCAATTTATCGGCGTACATTTTCCCCCCACTTCCTGATCGCCAACGCCTCAAGTTGAGGTGGTAACGACATGTCTATTGGGAACATACAATGTGCGCCTTTTGGTACAGGGAGGGAGGGAGGGAGGGGATGTGGGGGAGGGGGAGAAGGAAGGAGGGAACATGGAAATGACACGCGGAAGGTAATAGACATGCAGTTGACATGGTTCCTAATGAATGGAAACGTTCTCGCGTCAGTCGGACAACGAAATGACAATGTCAAGGAAAGGCTAAACCCGGCATCGTGGCTTTAAGGGTGACCTTGTTTTTAAGTAAAGTGTCACCACTTGCAAATTACGATCTATTTATTAGCTGATTGATTTTTTTTTATGAGGTTTTGAAGGATCTTGTTTTGAATTAAAGTGTAATTTTTGTGGGATTATCAGGTGCAAATTACAATCTATTGGCTTATTGGTTTTTCTTGTGTATTTTATAAAGATATTAAAGAGTCATTTTCATGTGATGATCACATGCAAATAATAATCTATTGGTTGATCTTGTTCTCAGGAAGTTTTGAAGGGTCATATTTTGAATTAAAGTGTCATTTTCATGGGATAATCACGTGCAAATTACAATATGTTGACGGCTTTTTATTCCTTTTGTACTTTTAATAGATTTTGTTTGAATTTATATGTCACTTTCATGGGATAATTGATACAATTTACAATCTATTGGCTGATGTTTTCCTTATGAATATATTAAGCTTCTTATTTGTGTCACTTTCGTGGGATAATCATGTGCAAATTACATCTATTGGCTAATTTTATTTGTGGGGTAAGCATTCTTTCTGAAGGAGAAAATTCAATAATCTCTCAACAAAACAACTATTATATGATCTAGTATTACCATGGTGTTGGCATAGTGTTGTTAAGCTGTTGTTATGCTCTCGAATAAGCATCGTTGTTTAATAACAATGCAATGTTTTTGTAGACGGCAGCCTATAAATATTTCTATTGTGTGCGTTCTGTCGCATACAAGCTACGTTAAGATCTCGAGGTATTCTAAAATTGGACATAATAAAAATTGGTCTGTAGTAGAGATTGCTGTGCATGCAAATTAAATGTCTGCGCTCACGCATATAAACTAAACAGTGAAGTCTCGACAGGATAGCAAGTAAATTATTCCATTATTTTATTCCAGTTGAAAATACTGGCTGGCGAAATGACTTGTTTTCACATTGATAAGATGGACACATTTCATTATCTTGAAAAAAAATATATATTGATTGCTTACAAATTCCAAATCCCCATACAAATTGGGCAGGCAATTGTATTTTGAACATTATTTAGTTCTTCATAAACACTTTATTATCAAATTATGGAAAGGAATGCAAATTTTTATTTAAAAAATTCAAATTAGTGCCCAGGGCACAAAGAAATCTGACTACTAACAGAAAAATACTTTATAACGTCAGTTTATATAATGACCAATGTCTTGGTAAAATGTATGTATCATGAGAGGATATATAATTTGTTGTTCTTAAATATCAACACCCACTCCACAAGATAAATATGATATTTGTGGGGATAATTATTCGAATAATGTGTTCTTACTTAAGTGTTTTTGCAAGTGTGTGTAATTCCTGCGAATATGTCAATTTGAGCATTGGCGCATAATATTTACAATATTCAAATACAGTGTCCTCTCGATATAACATGGTACAATACACAACAAATTTGGATATAAGGCGGGGTCAAACGTGGATCCCATTTTAATTTTTGTTATTTACCTGTACTATCATATAAGGCGGGTGCTATAAGGCAGGGGGGTATATCATGGACCCCCAACTTCAGCGCGATATCAAGGGGACACTGTATATGAAGAAATTTCAATCATTCAGTATCAGCAACCCATATTGATTGTGCTTCCATTGTTCTTTCAGGTGTATCGGAACCCTTTGCCACAATATGGTGATTGTCATTGACCTGGAGGAGGAAGAGGCCAAGAAGAATACAGCCAATGCTGCAGCTGCTTCCAAACAAGCGTCATCCAATGCCAATAGTAGTAAAAGTAAGTCGGACACATCCTCAAGAACAGAAGATACAAATCCGCCCCAAAACCCTTCTGGAGCTCAAGGAGGAGCATCTTCTTCAAAAGCGGATAACCAGCAGACATCAAGATCACAAGACCCAGGAAAGACCTCGAGTGGTCAGGAGAAGCCACCAGTAGCTACACCAGAGTCCAAGAAAGGTGTTGCACCTACAGCAGAGCTGCCAAAGTCATCGGCATCAAGAAGTTCCGATGTTACTGCACCATCTAAAGCATCACCATCAAAACTGTTGACATCTGAAAAAGTTACTATGCCATCTGAAGCAGCACCATCAAAAGCATCAGCATCTGAAAAGGTTACTTCACCTAAGGCATCAGCATCTGAAAAGCTTACTTCACCCAAGGCATCAGCATCTGAAAAGGTTTCTTCAACACCTAAAGCAGTACCATCCAAACCATCAGCATCAAAAAGTGCAGACACAGTTGCTACACCAGTGAAAATAGCAGCACCAAAATCGTCGGTGTCTGAGAAGATAACTACACCACCTAAAGCGGCACCATCAAAGTCATCAACTTCACAAGGTGCTGTGAAGGGTACGACACCAGGACAAGTAAAACCATCAGCATCAGAAGGTGCTGATAAGGCTACTACATCGGCTAAAGCAGGACCATCAAAACCATTGATATCAAAAGGTTCTGATGTTACTACACCATCAAAACCATCAGCATCTGGAAAGGTTACTACACCGCCTAAGGCAGCACCAACAAAACTGTCGGCATCAAAACCATTAGCATCAAAAGGTGCAGAGAAAGTTACTACACCGTCGAAAGTAGCACCATCAAAATCATCAGTGTCAGAGATTACTGCACCACATAAAGCAGTACAATCAAAACCTTTAGCATCAGAAAGTGCTGAAAAACCTACTGCAGCAGCTTCAGAAAGATCGAAAAGATTGAAAGATAAGCAACAGTCTAAACACACTGAAGGAAAGCCAAATGTAGCCAATAGACCTAAGGATCAAAAGTCCAAGTTGAATGCTGAAACGATAAATGATACTAACCCTAATGAATCGGATAAGAGTCTTGACAAGGCTGTTGATAATGAAGATGTAGTATCCAAATCTTCTGCTACTGATGAGATCAAGATTGGACAGGATTCATCTGTTGAAACAACATCTGCTGCAAGAGTTGCATCACCAGCGGCAACAGTTACAACCAATGGTGACTCTAACACTGAAACAGAGGCAGCCAAGACAGATACCGTTGCTGGTGTTCAGATCACTAAGAAGAGTCCAGTTAATAGCTCCACCTCTACGGGTGTGAAGGCTCGTAGGAAGGAAGATAGCTCATCATACTCAACATTTTCCAGTTCGTTCAAGGTACCCACTGTGCATTCCTGGACTAGGACTATTCGTGATCTGTTGAAGCAGAAAGGCCACGATGACAGTGTATTTGAACAGTTTGGGAAGTGTGAATCCGATGAGGAGAGGGTATCACTGTTGTACAACATACCAGTGGTTCACCAGGTCCTAGAAGTAAAGCAATGCTACCAGGTCAAGAATGAAACCTACTCCAAAGATCTAAGGATGCAGGGAAATGCTGCTTTTCAAAAGAAGGACTTTGATAAAGCTCTGGAATTGTACTCCCAGAGCATTATCAAAGCACCGTGTGCTGGTTGTCCAGAACTCGCCTTGACACTTGCCAACAGATCGGCTGTGTTTTACCACATGCAGAAGTACGTTCTGTGTCTGCAGGACATCAGACAGGCGTTCAGATACGGATATCCGGATCACCTGCAGTACAAGCTGTACGAGCGACGCGGGAAAGCCAGCTACTGTCTGCGACTCAAAGAAGAAGCCAACTGCTCCTTCCAAGATGCCATCAACGTGCTGGACAGGTCCCAACTCGATCAGCAGAAACTGGCCACGGTTAAATCTGACCTGATGAAGCAGTTGCAGAAGTGTAGCAAGCTGGTTCCCGTTGTCAATGTTAAGACCGCCAGGGATTTCAGTCACAACCACGGCCCCATTCCCGAGATAAAGGAAGCCAGAAGTGATCGCATTCCCTGCATGGCTAAGTCCATCGTCGTCAAAAGCATGCCTCAGCATGGAAGAGGACTCTATGCCACGAGGGATGTTGAAGTAGGAGAGGTTCTGATTGTGGAGAAGCCGTATGCGTCCGTCACGCTTGCTGATCACATCCACACCCACTGCCACCATTGCTGCAACCGCGCGCTATATCCCCTTCCTTGCACGCAGTGCAGCAGTGTTGTGTTCTGCAGTGAGGAGTGTCTGGACACTGCCTGGAGTTCCTACCACTATGCAGAGTGCAAGTATCACGACCTCATCCAGAGGTCGGAGGTCGGACTGGGACATCTTGCTCTGAGGATGGTGCTGAAAGCAGGACGCAGATACCTGAAAGAGTTCCAGACAACGGAGGATGTGAAGCCGATGGATCCAGCTCTCCTCGGATGCAACGCGAACGGGATCTATGATTCTGATGATTACAACTCTGTGTACAACCTCGTCAGACACACAGAAGACCGTTCCAGTGCAGACTTGTTCAAGAGGACATTGACTGCAGTGTTCTTGCTGAAATGTATTGAAAACTCTTCATTCTTCAATGCTGTTGACGGCGATGAAGACTTTGATATTGATGAGGAGAAGGTGTTTGTGGGCGGCCACATCCTCCGACATATCCAGATGCTTCCATGCAATGCCCACGAGGTGTCGGAGCTGACTTTTAAGACGTACCGTGTTGAGATGTCAGAAGCAGTCGAAGTGGGATCCGCCATCTACTCGACTTTGAGCTTGATCAACCACTCGTGCGACCCCTCAGTCGTCCGCCATTCCTATGGAAATGAGTGCATTGTGCGAGCCATCAGGAACATATCGGCTGGAGAGGAAGTCTTCGACAACTACGGCGTGCTGTACCCAGTCATGTCAAAGTCGATGCGCCAGGAGAAGCTCTCCTACCAGTACTACTTCAACTGCAGCTGTAACGCCTGTGTCCGCAACTGGCCGATGTACAACAAGATCCGGAAGGAGGAGCCCACACTGTACTGCAAGAAGTGCAGAATCGGCCGCGTTGGGATTCCCGGGGACAACCGCACAACCCGCGCTATCTGCGCAGACTGCCGAGAAGTGGCGGACATCACACGAGACCTCCTCCACCTGTCGCAGTCCGAGGAGTTCTTCCAGGGGGCGCTGCAGAAGGTCCTCAATGGCGAGGACATGGACATCAGTCTGCCTCTGCTGGAGAGGCACCTGCGGCTCATCGACCGCCTTCTGTTCCGCCCGTGGAAGGACTACAACGACTGCCAGGAGGCCATCAAGCAGTGCTACGGTGCCATGGCAAACTGTCGCGTCGTCACGGAACCGGATGCCGATGACGAGGAACTGATGGAGTCGGAGCATAGGAGACGATAACTGACATCCTGGGTCAACAGCCACGTTGGTACGGAGCCAGACACAAACAATGAAGATCTCATTGGGCCGGTAGATGATGGTAAATGTCCTGGACATCTAGCATGTCATCATGGAACCAATGCAGAGCTCTCCGACTTGGACTGAGGCTATGAGGCATGTCGTGAGGAACTTATATTATCTGTAGGAGATGATAATAGACTGACTTAATAGGAAACTGTCCTGACTACACAACCTGATAGCGGACTGATTACAATCATGAGATAGCAGATGTACCTTCATTGAACTGATGATAGTGGACTGATTACAATCATGAGATAGCAGATGTACCTTCATTGAACTGATAATAGACCAATGACAATTTCGTAGATAAAGTTTGACAATAGAATTTGATTTATTTTATTACATTTAAGTTGCTATTTTGTCTAATTTCCCAACTTGTAACAAATTATGCAACTACAGTACGTAGTTATTTTCAGTAATGTAACTTAGTTTGTTGTTTGTGTTTGATGTATATTGGTGTTTTAACCTTCTTTTTTTTCTGCTTGCTTTTGATTGTCCAATCCTCCAATGTTGGAGAAGCTGAATGAGCAAACACATTATCAGGCATAGCAATTTTCTGCATAAATCCACAGGTATGTTTGTTCATGGGGGTCGATATATATTTGCTCTGGATGTGGCTTGGGACCTGCAAATGCCAGGCTCGTTTTCCAACAAAATTGCAATTGTCTGTTGTCATGCCTGCATTATTATGTCTTCAACCAGTTACTAGCTTTTCATCATTATTTACTGTTATTAAAATATATTGGTATCTGTGTAGAAATAAATTAGAGTCGTTCATGGCAACATGAGGAGATATTAAATGATGCTTATCCTGTTGTCGCTGACCCCTGCTAACATTCGCATTATTAATGTTTTCATCCCAAGAAGGTTTTTTTCAAGGATTGTTTAAATTGAATTTTTTTTCTATTAATGTAGACGTGGAATATTGATCCTATGATATGCTAGAATTATGTTTTAAACTTGGTGGTGAATGGATACTGTATTTGTGACAAATATCCAGGGCAGAAACTCGAGAATGGGAAAAGATGTTCCTTGAAGAAAATTGGGTTTGTCTGCAGTTGGCCTTACCGGCAGTTTGATTGGGTTTTTCTCACAAAAATTACGTTGTGTGCAATATTAAAATTTATGCAGGTCAGTTATATTTATTGTGATTTTAATCTTCTGCCCCCATTTCAGTAAAGCAATAATTCAATCAATCCAGTTTGATATGGACTCCTGTATCTTCTTGATATAATTCAATAGGATCATTCTACATTTCTATTTTGTTCTTAAATGAAACATTAATAATAAATTATAAACTCCAAAAAAATAATTAGGTGGCAGAGTATCCTTTCACGAAGCTCTCTTATCCACTAAGAGAGTGGTAGCGCTCGCTTTACCGATCGCTAATACACTGTAAAGAGCGCTACCAGTCTCTTAGTATACTGCCGTCCAAAAGAAAGTATCCAGTACATTTGACTGTCTATTTCTTAAAAACTAAAATAGATACAATGAT